>CANXYC010692502.1:0-33255 GCA_948193065.1 Aleurites moluccanus
TATAAAGTGTATTATGCAATGTTGCATATTTGAGCAATGTTGAATTTAAGAATTGTGGAGATCCAGAGGGATCTGTTGTTGGATGAGATTGTTATAGAAGTGTTATATTTATATGTTTTTAGCCAGGGCATGCTCCTTAAATAGAGGAGATGCTGTCCGTTTTTAATTGTTTTGCTTAAGCTATTTTAAGCTTATTTGTATATGCATGCCATATAGTTTATTTAATGGGTTCTTCGTGGTATTGGTAGCAATAGCATCACCCATACCGTAGGACCGTCATGGCTCCTAAGTTTGGCTGTGACACTATTATTGCCGACGAACATTTTCGTCAGACCGTCATGAATTATTCAAAATCTATCATCCACCATAAAATTTTTCATTTTAATTGTTTTGAAATCTTAAATAAGAGGAAGAATTTTAAAAAATCCTACATCTTAATGAATGAAGGATTTTGTATTTTATCTTTTTATTAAAAAATGTCATTAAAATATATAGATTTTATTTTAATCCCAAACAAATAAAATTGTATAAATTCATGAAATATAAAATATAAATTTTTAATTTTATGAATTCTGAAAATTTTTATGGATTTTAAAATTATTAATCCAAATGTGGCTTTAATTTTTCAAAAAATAAAAATTTAAGAATTTAATGAGAATATTTTGAACTTAAAGAATTCAATAACAAAAACAGCAAAAATTCAGGGTCTCGTAATATATTTTACCAATTATTTGATGGGCATGAAGTGAAACTATGGTAAGCTTGGTAGCATTGTACCGTGGACAGACGTCAATAATTCTACCCATATTTTTTATTTGTTGGACTTTGAACTTAGCATCATTTCTTGTCGTACACAGATTCTTGCCTATCTGTGATGCACTTTGTGGGAGAACAGATTACCCTTTAATTGTGCTTAGGTCCAAGTATTTGGTATCCCAAAAAAAGGAAAGTAGCCTCAAGGATAACGCCATCGAGTTTCACTTTTTCCCTTAAGATCAACTTTGTCAAAAGAAAGCCATACACGGTTTTCCCTATTATCCCTAACCATCACTTATTCTTGGTTTCTTTAGTTGCCTGCTGTTATGGGTAAAATTTGGGTTGAAATTTGCTTGATATCTGCTCGTGGTCTCCGACATACTTCTTCCCTTTGGAAGCTTCAGTGGTTCGCTGTTGGGTGGATTGATCCTAACAACAAATATTGCACCAAGATTGATGCCTCTGGTAATGCAAATCCCATATGGAAAACCAAATTTGCTACTTCGGTTGATGATTCAAACTTTGAAGATATGGCTCTGCATGTTGAAGTATACAGCAGAGAGCCCATTTTCCTCAGAGAAAGACTTCAAGGCACTGCAACAGTTGTCTTGAAAGAATTTCTAGCCAAGTATAGCAAGAGCTCCTCAGCCTCAGAAACCTCCAGGCCAGGAAAAGAAGAAGTAGGAAGCTACCAACTACGCAAAAGAAGTTCTAGCAAACCGCAAGGTTTTATAGATATTTCTATTCGTATCTCGGAGGACAGGGGAGAGTCAAGTGCATACACAGGTTTTTTATTTATTGCTTATTTTCTTTCCAAAGCATTTTATGTTGACAACTTCTGCAGACGTAGAGCTTGGCTTGGATCACGATTTATTAGTTGTATTAAAATGTAAATTAAATTTTTCACAGGCAATGAAGGACTTGTGCTGAAGGATCACAGCAATAATAATATTGCATTGTCTCCTGAAGGTGGGTCAGGGAAAGCTTATCTGTCAGAGCTGCCTCTGGCTCCACTCCGACGGCCAGAAAATCAATCATCAAATTTTGCTTATGCACATCCAATGCCTGCAAATTACTCCAACCCATCCATGGGCGGACCAAGTTTTCCCCCAGTAGCTGGACCCAGCTATTACCCATCGCGCACTCCTCCACCTCCGCCTCCACCACCTTCTAATGTTGGTTATGTGCCCACTTTTCTTCCAAGTACAGATTACATAAATATGCCATCATCTGTAGCAGGACCTAGAGTGGGTGCAAGACCTGGTTTGGCAATGGGAGTTGGTGCTGGAGCTCTGGCTGCTGGTGCTGTGATTTTTGGCGACGACTTCATGTCAGGATTTGATATTCCTCCAAGCTTAACAGATCCTAGTCTTACAATAACAACAGATCCTCCTTTCTGATTGAAAGGTGCTACAATTTCCTGTAATCTCTATGTTGAAATGCTATAAAACATTCTCTTAATTTCCACCTTCACAGGTGAGAATCAAACCATGTGCTATGCTCTGTAAACACCAGGCATCATATTCAATTTGCTCATCTTAATTTACCAATTCTCACTACTCTGTTTATAAGAAATTTTCATTCAATTCTAAGAATCAGTGATAGGAAGTTGTCTTAAAACTATTGTTAACATGTAATATTCCAGAATTCATTAAATGTACCCTAAGGAGAGTTAATAATAAGTGACATAAAACTCCTCAAATTGACAAGAACTGAAGCATCATTTCAATTAATATGTGAAAAAGCCACAAAAATAGAGCATACAGCTGTTTGATTCTAAACCCTTCATCGTTTCAATGGAAGAATGTAACCTCTTAAATATATTTTGTTACTTATTCTTGTTTTAGTCTGCTAATCAGATCTTGAACACAAGGAGGAACAGAGGTATGGATTGAGCACAAATTTCAAATCACCACTTGTAAAGATGGTTCCTTTGAATCACCAAAAGCCCTTCGTAGAAACATCTCGACAACTGAAACAAACTCTTCCACTTTCTCTTCATGAGGCAAATGTCCACAGTGCTTAATTACTTCAAGACAAGATCCAGGTATAGCTTGTGAAAGTTTTTTAGCATTCCATGAGGGAACAATCCGATCACTGTCACCAGTGACGATCAGAACTGGGTGTCATTAAGAAAATGACAAGGATTACCATTACATTCTATTATTAGGATTTGAGACTTAAATATTGAGGCTAGACAACAGATCAGATAAGCAAGCAATAAAAAATTTGAGAACCAATAAATTATATTCACGATGAGAAATCCTTATTTGAAGACATTTTCTCAAGGACCAATTAATTTACTTCCCACCCTCCACTCTAGCTGTCCAGACTGCCTCTACACAACCCAGATTAGAAGCTAAGCTGTCATGTCTTATTATTGGAACCATAAAAAATACCAACTCAGCTAAAAGCGTTATACCTCCCTGCCTTCACTTCTAGGCTCTCAACTTTGCAGTAGAGAACTTTCATACCAGTTCCCAAATGTTAACTTTAACAGAGTGGGGTTAGTATTATTACCTGGACATGAGATTTCATGAAGTCTTTTTGACAGCGGTGGCTTTGATTCAGACTCAGAACTTGCTATTGTTGCTGCAGTGAACTCTGCAAGAGCCTTGTCCCATCCCTTAGCCCTCAATGGCTGCATTTATAGGTAACATTCAGGTATGTAATATGTTAGTGTAATGAGACTTCTCCTAGATACTTCAGGCAAATCTAATAATTTTTTTTTTATATATTATGATATAATCGTAAGTGTTCGTTGAAAAATTGTGACTATCCATGTTTTTAGGGAGATAAGGTGATGTATTATTTGGGGTTGGTTTTGACTTGTACTTAAAAGTTGTAAATCTGCTGCTATATAAAGCAGTCTTTGGTTAATGAAAATTTGAGAGATTTCAGCAGTATTTCTTGAGTGTTTTTGAGCTCTCTCTCTCTCTCTAACACAATATGCAGGTAACAACAAATGATTGCTGCTTAAGTTATCCTATAATTCAGTGCTTCATTCTACAGTTTGGAAGACACTAAGAAAGAAAAAAAAAAGACAAAGCTAGATTACCTTTGTATAGCCTTCTACAACATGTTCAGTGACCTTATTCGAGTCATACCACGCAGTCCTTACTGCTGCTATACCAAATTTATCAATTAACATCCTTATCTGATAATCACATAGGCAAGGCATCATTACATAGGTATTGAAGATAGCTCATTGCACACCCTATATACAATGATAAATATAGCTTGAAATAAGTGTCTTTTGCTATATTTTCTATCCCAAAAAGAAATATATTGGACGAGCATAAAAAGAAAACACTAAGAGAATCAAAGTTGTCCTTATTGATGGTCCACAAAATAAATCAATTTATGTTTATGAGCATAAGTTACGAACTGGGTGCGAGAAATCCCCAGTATGAGGCTAACAGCACAGAGAAGATGAACGGCATTGGTTAAAAATGCCTTGTCAGAAACAGTGAATTAAAAGTTTCAAGGATAAATAGTATTCTGATATTTCAATTTGGCAGGCGCCACAAGAATGACCTGAATCAAACATGTCTAGAAATAATTTATATCAAATAATGGGAAATTGTTGATAAAGAAATTCAATACCAGCATAACACCAAAGGTAGAGCACAAAATAGTTGATAGCACTTTCGTATATAAATATTTAAGTGAGTCCAGCATTCCCTTAAGCATTTGCATTATTGCCCGAGTAATATATGCTGCAAAGTTGGATAAAATCTTTAAAAGCTTGATAAATTGCCCTTTGAACATATCTGAATTTGATCTATCTCCTTCAGTCTGGATATCTCTTCCTGCTTTATTTCCTACAACAATCTTATGAACAGCACGAGGTGCAAGTATTGCTGGGGCAACAAGGATTAAAGCTGCAACTCGTTCTGGAGCCTCAAAATATGTATTGACAGCTACAAGAGAACCAGCAGAATGCCTGGCATGTTAAGTTCATAGTATATTCAGAGAGATATAAGTTTCCAGAAAATAAATATAGAGTAATGCTTAGTTATCAACAAACAAACAAATAAACTAAAACTAATACAATTCATAATTTGCTAGCAATCAGCAGGATAAAATTACGCACTAATTTCAATAATTAAATCCCAAAACTGAAAGCAAAAGGCAAAGAGACTGTCCAAAAGCAGAATTTATGGTGCATTCGCATTTATCAAGTTTCTTGTCTCCCGTTGAGTGACAACAAATAGTTCTGGATATGCGAGCCTAATTAAGCCATACTAATAAAATAAGTTAAAGCAAGAAGTTTATTTGTGCTTAATTTGTGTATAAACTACAAATGCAGGTCAGACGAACAAATGATTGAGGTCATCAAACTTGTCAATAACCCATTCCATGAATATCTCGCTAATAGAAATTAAAAAGTCCTCTCGCCAAAAATCATAAGCCAGAAAAATGTAAAAATGGAAAGGTCTATTTGTCAAGTGAAAAGGGCAAAAAAGAAGATGAAAAAATAGCATACCCCACCAGAATAGCCTTGTCAGGTGACAAGAAATCAATGAAATACAAGGTAGCAAGCACGGAAAAAGCCATGGAATATGGGTTCAATGGTTTAGTATTGTCAGGGACCCTGGATGTCAATCCGAAGGCAGGTCTATCAAAGGCAAGTACTTTGGAAGAAGTGAACTCTGCCAGACGCTTCATAACTCGGCTCCATGAGAAAACAGAGGCTCCAAAGCCATGTAATAAGATGATAGGAATTCCAATGTTCAGAGAGGTAGATTGAGGAAGATCAGAAAGAGCGTGTGTTTGTGATCCTGGAGTATACAACTTGTGGTGAATGTGTACACCTTTAAACTCACAAAAACAACTGTCTGGATCAGCTAAAAGTGTAGGGTCCAACAATTCATCTTGATCAATGCCTGCTATTCTCTTCTTTTTCTGCTGTATTTTAGAATCTAACCACCCTTCTACAGAATTCAAAAAAAAATATTAGGAGTAAGAAATCTCAAAAGCACTAATAATAAATGAGAAATTCAGATAAAAGTCGATACCAGAAGAAGATGAAGCTTGAGGATGAGGAAGAAATCTATTATACGGAAATTTTGTACACGACATTTCTGATTCAACTTGCGAATCGGGAAAGCTGAGACAATTGTTGCCACTATTTCTTGATAGTCCGAGATTGTAATGGTGGGATTGGGATAGGAATGATAGCTGCTGAAACACTATACCACTCATGGCGAAAAGACTAGTAGCTCAAAAAATAACCATTACCAGATAAAGGGTTTTGAGCTATTAAGATGGAGGAAGCCTTTATTTTTTTTCCCCCAATAAAAACCTAAACTACATGCCGTTTAATCGCTCATTGTGGAAAACATAAAAAAAAACCTCCCTCAACGCTACCATTTCATTCACTTAAGACTCTTTTCTTTTTTATTATTCAAATAAACTTCTAAATTTTTTAATTTAATTCAAATAAATTCTAATTTAATTTTTCATTTAATTTAAATTTATTTAAATTTAATTAAAAAATTTATAAATTTATTTATATATATATATATATATATATATATTTTTAATTTAATCTTATTTAATTTTTTCTAAATTTTTTTCAGATGTATATATGCCTTATGAACAACTATGATCGCCATTTAGAGTAAGTGTTTTGTTATATTTAAAATTTATTTTATTGATAAATAATGATTATTTTATAATATTTAATTAAAATTATAAATATAAAAATATTTTTAATATATTTTAAAGAAATAAATATTTAAAAGTAAATGAAAATATATTTTTCAAAATTTATTTTAATTTTAACTATTATTTATTATTTAATTATTTAATTTTGTACTGACTTATTTAGTTAAATTAATTATTTTAAACATTATTATTATTATTATTATTATTGTTATTATATTTTTAATTTTTAAAAATTTTTATAAATTAAATTTATATTTAAATAATTTTTAATAAATAAGTAATAAATTATTTTTTAAGTTTTAAAATATCAAAATGAAATATATTTTATAAGAATTTTATTGATTATTTATTTATAATTTTTGAATTTAAAATAAATATTTTATAAATTAAAAAAAAAAAAAAACCCAAGACTGTCACATAGTAACCTTGGTGGTAGCATATTTAAATATGCAGAAATGGGATAGAAAAGGAGAAAAATAAAAGAAAGAATGGGTGGAAAGGGAAGAAAGAAGAATAAAGAAAGAGAGGAGGAGACGGAAATGCTTCTTCCGTCCACTACCATTGGACTAGTGAGGCTCCAGAGACCTCAAGGGAGTTATCGATGGTGGATTCTGGTGAGTGGAGGAGAAATCATCGGTCAAATTTGGATTGACTAAGAGCTTTTTTTGCCGATTTTGGTCATTTTCAACCACTATTTCCCACAAAATTAGTTCTACTCGACTCTACTCGGTTCAAACTTTTATATGGTACCTATTTTTTCTCATTAGTGTTTGGAGCTCAGATCGAAAAATAAAACGTGCATGTATTTTTCTAACAATTGAACGTAAGTGGATTTTATTTTATTTTAAAAATTATTATAAATTATTTAGAATATATTTGGAGAAAAATTTGTGAAAAATGTTGAATATTGACACTGATATTAAAATATTTAGATAATGAATAATTGATAATTGTATTTATATTAAGTGAATAAATTAAAATAAATTAATGTAATTAATTTATAACTATTATGAAAATTATTTAAATTATATTTGTGAAATTTAGGTACCAAAAATTAAATATTTGTGAAGTACATTCATTGAGACGATAGTTAAATTAGACGAATAAATTAATTTAAATATAAATAAATTATTAGAGACCGGTGAAAAATTTACCTGGATAATATTATAAATATTGTAATAATTAGAATATTTTTGAGGATTTATTTAATTAATTAAAAATTATTGTTGAAAATTAATTACTAAATAATTAACAAGTGAATTATTTGAATTATTTTGAATATTATTATTTTAGAATCTCATTTGATTTTACTGAAATTGATTTAGAATATATATTGGAATGTATAATAATTAATTATTTATTTGGATCAAATAATTGAGACATATAAAATTTATAATTAATATTTATTATTGAGTTGGAAATTGTCATGCCCTGAACCTAAGGGCACGTGACTTGCATTAAAGAATGGATAAACATATAACTTTTAAAATCTGTAGTCAGCCTGACTTCACACTAAATAAGAAAACTATCAAAATAATAATTGTATCTGTTGTTAAATCAGGGCTATCACCCACCTGTTAACAGAATCTAAATATTAATCATATCATTGCCTATTAGGGCTGATATATCCATCATATTTAATTCGTTTTCATAATAAACTAATTATGCTATACAAGTTGCCAAATAAACCAGAAGTCCAAAAATACTCTAATTAAAATCATCCAAACTTTCAGGAAATAAAAATGGAATAATAAAACAACATATAAATACACATGCGGAGTTCTAAATTTAAATTACTGGAAAAATAATATTAGGTAAAATATACAACCTTCACTACCAGAAGAAGAATGACAACAGTGAATCGATGAAAAATCTAACTCTGAAACTCACCTGTAATTGAGAAAAATAAGTTGAACGGGAGTAAACATTCAACTCAATAAATGATACAATCTAATATACTTACCTGATGCCACCTCATATTTCTGTTAATGAAATGTTATGCAATGTGCCAAACAAACAAATAAACACATAATCAAACAATAATAAAAACTAATCAACAGGAACCACCCTAAAATTCATATAAGGAGTCGATCCCTTGTATCCGGCTCTCTTAGTCGATCCTTTGTATCCGGCTCTCTTAGTTCAATATTATCTCTTAATCCAACATATTGGATCCCAGTTGTCATTGGATTTAACCAAGCAACACCGACCAGACTGGTAATAGCGTCGGGCGATAAGCAAGTTCTCAAACCGACATACACCATAGCTCGTCAATCATAATCATATCCGTATTCATACTCATATCCAATACTCTATGTGGTCCTATATCAGTTTAATATCATCTAACAACCACACGTATAATTATACAACATAATTAATAATTCAGCATATAAATATACATGTCCCTAATTAATTTATACTAATATTTTATATTTATATATGTAAATATATAACCACACATTTTAATGCACATGTATGAAAAGTAAAAAAATATATTAAAAAGTATCACTCACAATATTAGAAAGCACCACTCACAATATTAGTCAACTCATTAACTGACTGGCTCTCTCTCTCTAGAACACCTTCGACCTTACTACAAAGAGACACCTGGAACATTGAATCAAAATTTATTGAAAATTTATGCTTGTCCCATTTTTCTCGGTCCTGACTTTAGTCTCTGATTGGGATAAAAGAGGTACCCACAAAAAACTGGAGTTGCAAGGAGCCTAATGGTATAAAAATAACCGAGAAATGAGCTATAAAATGGTCAAAATACTTCAGCCGACAGTGAGCTTGAGAGGCGCGTACAGTGGCGCCAGTGACCGGATCCGAGCGAGCCTCTAGCAGCAAGGTTGTCGGCAACTGGGCTTCCTCTTCCTTTGACGCATGCAATTGAAAGGTGGTCAGACGACGACAATTTTTCTCCCCTTCCTCTTTCTCTCTCTCCTTCATCTGTGTTATGTTCTATGTTCATTCCATTTCCTTCTTTTCCATTTCTAAGTGTGTATATATATATATAATTAAAAATTTAATTTCTTCTATATTTTTCTAAAACTAAAACTAATAATAATAACATATATTTAACAAACTAATTATAATGTAACAATTTGATATTAAAATATTTAAGTTAACTAATAAATTATTTAATGAATAAATATTTATTTTTATTTTCATAAATATAAAATTAATCACCATTTAAAAAATACATAATAAAACTAATGTAATATTTGTAAAACTAATAACTAAAAATAGATTTATAATATTTAGAATCAATTGTTTTTTTGAAAATATATATATATTTTTACTTTTATGTAATTATTTTCTTAAAATATAATTAATTTCAAAAATAATTTTATATTCATAATTTTAATTAAATATTCATAACTAATTATTAACTAATCATTAAAATGAAATTTCAAAATATTTATATGTTCAATAAATATTATTATTTCTTGATAAAATAAAATTTTAAAATTAATTTAAAAATTTGAGGGTTACAAAGACCCAGAAGAGGTCAGTTGAATTGATGGTGATGAACGAGAGCCTACGGATTATTTGTTTAAAAGTATTGTTATTGTTATTTAAAGGGGATATGTTAGAAGTTCTGCCAAAATTTCGATAAATTTTTAAAAGTCGTCTCTTATATTTTATAGTTAGCAGTTGGGTTATTCTTATTCTAATAATTTCTATGTATTTTCGATCGAGGTGTTTCTTCTTATCGTCAGGTTCTAGCACTCTGAAAAGAGCTAGTCAGTTTGATCGTCAAATCAGTGAGTTATATAATATAATATATATTTTATTCCCCTCATTTATTTTAATGTCATATTGCATAAGTGCATTAGGTATATTATAAAGTATAATGAATGTGATTGTGACGTATGTTGATGCCATAATTGATGTGATGTGATGATTGAATTGTGGTGATGTGATGACTATATATGTTATATATTGTTCGTGGTTGTTGGATGGAATTGGAATGATACATTACAATTTAGATAAGATTACGTTTATGATTTGACGAATATGATTTATAAGCTATGACTGGTGTATGACGATTTCGGGGCTTGCTCATCTCCCGGAGCTGCTGCCAGTCGTATCGACGCTGCTTGGTTTAGTTCATAGACAGCTAGGGCCTAATGTTTGGATATAAGAGATAGTATTTGAAATTAAAGAGGCATATATGGGTCAGCTTCCGAAATTGAGATTTAGAGTGGTTCTTGTTGACTAATTCTCATCTTTAAATGATTTAATATTTTTGTGATTCTATGATTTGATGAATGATGTATTGTTTGATATTGTGATGATGATGTGATATTTGGGCATATTATATTTTATAATTTAAATGTTTGTATTTAGTAGGTTATACTATTCTATATAGTTTATTGAGTTGAACACTCACTTATATTCACTTATTTTTTCAATTTGTAGGTGAATGTTAAAAGTTGGATCATTGTCAAGTCAATCCTGCCATTTATTTCTCCAACAGTGAAGGTTTTATATGTAATAATTATTTTTATATTCAATTATAAATCTATAGTTCTGCAATGATATTTCTTTAGTTGACTTCATTATCTTACTATCTTGAAAGTTTGAGTTGTTTAGTCATAAAATAATTGGGTTTTCTAATTTAATGGGCAACCTGTTAAGTATAATTATGTTTATGATATTGAATTTTTATATGATGGATATGATAGTCTGAAGGGCAATGAAATGAATTATGTTTAGATTATACTTTTTGGTTTTATGACAGTTATAACTGTCATATTTTAGTTTTATCATTTAGCATTCAGTTAGATTGATTATGGATTTTAAAATTTTTTTACTTATCCGTTTTCTAGTGTTAGTGACGTGCTCTTGGCATGTTTCTTCTTAATCTTTCAAGGATACCAATCAACACCAAATTTAGATCCAAAGGCAGGGAGAGAAACCCAATCTCATAAGGGAAATTCAAAATTCTTGGTTAGCTGACTAGAGGCAGATGGAGCGGGCTTTAAAGATTTGACTCGCTTGATTCGATGCCTTCCTTCTATACTCTTTACTGGCTTGATTGAACTAGGAGCCGACGTGTACTCATGCCAATGCTAAGAGTGTTTGGTTGCGGTCCTCATTCTATTTTAATTTAATAAATAAATAAATTATATTATATATTTTAATTTAATAAATACATGGTTAAATCACATATTTTATATTTTATATAAAATTTTAAAAATTTCAAAAATATTATATTTTATATTTTAATAAATAAAAAATTTTATAATTTTTATTATCAAATATCATTTAATTTAAAAATTTTATTTTAATATTTATAATAAATAAAATAAAATTAACTCCAGATATTAATCTAATTGATATATAAATTTATTTATTTTCTTATTGATTTAAATTTAATTATTAAAAATAAAATATAAATGATATTTTTTCTCATTTAAAAAATTTAATGAAAACATTGATGTGAATTTAATACGATGCGATAAAATTATACATGATGTTATTTATTGTTAAAAATAAAATAAAATATAAAATATAATTTTATTTACTTATTAAATTAAACTAGATAGAAAAATATGAATACTGAAAAATTTTAAAAAAATAAAATAGATAAAATTAAATTAAAAAAATATAAATATAAATAAACTCCGAAATTTTTTAATTTAATTTAAATATATTCAATTTAGATGGAACTTTAATATCTACATATAGGCATGAACACAGTTTCAAAATGGCCGATTCTTATTTTAAAATTAAGTGAATTGAAATCGAAATCTCAAGAGACAGTTTTGATCTGATTTAAAAATCACTGGTTTCGAGACTGTTTAAATTTTAATTTAAAATTTAGTTTAAATTTTGGATCGATATGTTTTTAATATGGTTTGACCTCTAATTTATTAAATAATATATATATAATTAACTTTGAGAAAAAAAAAAAAAAAAAAAAAAAACTTGAACTTGATCAATAATTTCAACATTAAATTTTCAATTTTCATGAATATGATGGAAACTAGTGAATTCACCAATTAAATTCTTATATTTATTTGTCTTTTATATTTCTACTTGTCATTATAAAATAATTAAAAATAAAAATTAGAATAATTAATAATTAGGAATAAAAATTAAAATAATTAATGAAATAATAAAAATACAGAATTGGAATGCTAATTGAGATATTGAGATTAAGAGATAATTGAGTATAAATTAATTTTTTTTTTAAAAAATGACTATAAAATTATTAAATCGAAATTAATGAGCATCTCATTTAACTTACATTTTGAATAAGTATATATTTTAATAAAAATAAAAATAAATAAATTACATTTGAATATTTAATTTTAAATATATGGATTTATTTAAAAAAAAATATACAATTAATTTATAAATTAATTTTATTCATTTATAAATTAATTTTATTAATAAATATAATAGTTTTATATTAAATATATGATTTATTTATAAAATCAACTAATTTTAATTAAATTTAAATTAAATTAATTCTATATCATTACTTCTAATTTCTTAAAAAGAATAACATATAAAAAATCATTAAAATTATTTGAAAATTTTTAATTTTTTCAGTTTGGAATCGAATCAAAATTATCGATTTAAAAATTATTAAAATTAAAACCAAACCTTATAGTCACAATTTGATTTCAATATGATTTTAATTTTAACCAGTTTCGATTATAATTTTGATTAGTTTAATTTCAATTTGATTTTAATTCCAAATCGAATCGTGATAATATTTATCTCTATCTAAATTAAATTTATTTGAGTCAAATAAAAAAATTTAGGATATTATTTAAAAAATTAATTATATTGATACTCCTATATTTTTCATATTATATTAATACATTTCTCTATTTTTAAAATTATACTAAAATACTCATATATTTTAATTTTATTAAAATTTAAAATCTTTTTATTTAATAAAATATCAATAACACCTCTTATTTACATTTTAATTTTCACTAACCACAACTATAACACCACCACCATAATACCAACATGACTTTGCCCACCGGTTTTCGCTATACTCAAACCACCAATTCTACCGCCACTGATGCATTCCGACCGGAAGGAGAAGGTTGGTCAGCAGCAGATAGCTTCGATTCCCACCTTTGTTGCTCTCTATGACCACCCGTTCTCTGCAAATTCATTTCACCAATTCAATAAAATTAGCAATGAAATTAATCAACTATAATCACTCCCTCTCATCACTCTCCACTCCAAGTCTTCAATTCCTTTTCTCCAAACTATTTTCAAATACCATTTTCCCAAATCAATTTCATACAGTTTTCAAAATTTTCCTCTGTTTCTGTTTAAACTAGGTTTCTCGTACTGGGTTTTGCGACGAATTATCTATCAACGATGTAGATAAACGGGCTAATATATCCTGTATATCTCATCCCTAAGCTTTTCATATCTGCTGTAGAAGCGGCTTTCAAAGCCATTCATGATTTTTCTAAACCTTTGATGAACATGATGAAAGCAGCTGGATGGGACCTTGATGCCGCTGCTCACTCCATTGAATCTGATGTGGTTTATGCAAAGAGAGCTCACAAGAAGTATGCATTTGAATCTCATATATGTCAAAGAATGTTCAGTGAGTTTCGGCAGGAAAGCTTTGCAATAAAATCAGACAATGCGACGGTCTCCAAAGAGAGTTTCTTTCACCAATTTCTTGCAATAAAGGAGATGGATCCGTTGAACATGCTAGATTAGAACCCATTTTTCATTTTTGGTAAATTTTGCAGGAGCAAATACCTGGTGGTGGTTCACCCAAAGATGGATAGCGGAATTATGTAATGGGAGGTGGACATCCAAGAACTCCATTTTACCAAGCTTTCTTAAAGTTGGCCAAGTCGATTTGGCTTCTGCACAGGCTGGCATATTCATTTGATTCTAATGTTAAAAATTGGAGAAATTTTAGATTTTTAGGGTTAACGAGCAAATAACAAGGAGGAAAAGAGAATTGGCATGCTTGTCAGTGTTTTAGAGGGTATTTTTGGGATTAAAATAAATATTTTAAATAAAATTTGTTTTTTTTTTTATTTGACTAAAAATAAAATTGAAAATATTAGATAAAATATAAAGGTGATTTAGTATTATTTTGAAGATAAAATGTTGTGTTAATATAATAAGAAAAAATTAAAAAATATAAATGTAATTAAACCTTATTTAAACTGTACAAAAAAAAAAAATCTACATAAACAAAGTAATACAGTTTAAGAAGTTACATGTAATTTTACCTCAAAATCAACCCAAGCTCTTGTTGGGATGGGTGCAGTCTTTTGTTTTTATCCGAACCTTTCATCTATATCTGTTCAGTTCAGTTCTGAGGGTAGATATCTGCGATAAAGTAATCAATGGAGGCTCTTGTGTGCAAGAAATTGGGGGATCCAGTGGGAAAGATGGATGAGAATTCCCCGATAATATTTACCAAAACCCACCCAATCCCACAACTCGACTCCCCCACTGCAGTCAGAGTGAGAGTCAAAGCCACAAGCTTGAACTATGCCAATTACCTCCAGATTTTGGGCAAATACCAAGAGAAGCCTCCCCTGCCTTTCATTCCTGGCTCCGATTACTCCGGTATTGTCGATGCCGTTGGTCCTAACGTCTCCGATTTCAAGGTCGGCGACCGCGTCTGTTCCTTCGCTTCTCATGGCTCCTTCGCTCAATTCATCGTCGAAGATCAATCCCAACTGTAAACTTTATTGTTTCTCAACTTCTTTGTTTGTTTGCTTGTTTTAATCGGTTTCTGTTTTCTTGTTTCGAATTTTGGTCTATTTATTATTATTATTATCATTATACAAGAAGGTTTCGAGTGCCAGAGGGGTGTGATATAGTGGCTGCCGCTGCACTGCCCGTTGCTTCTGGAACCTCCCATGTTGCTCTTGTTCACAGAGCTCACTTGACCTCTAATCAGGTATCTACTCCTACCTATCATCGATTTCATAAATCAATTTCTTCTGTTTTCGCCTCTACTTATGGATTATCACGCTAGCACATACCACATACAAACGAGAAAGTGGAGTGAATGACTGATGGTTAACCTTATCATGTCATTGCCATGAAATTTTCTAGGTGTTGCTGGTTCTTGGTGCAGCTGGAGGTGTTGGCCTTTCTGCCGTACAAATTGGCAAGGTTTGCGGTTCCATTGTTATTGCCGTTGCTAGGTACTTGCCTTTGTATTTCCCTTTTCTTTTAGCCTGTGTTTGGTGGAGAGGAGAGAAAAGAGGAGGAAAGTGTATATTGTTAATGATATAGGTAAAGATTCATAAAGTGGAGGAAATGTATCTTATTCATATAAAGGCAAAATACATTTCTTTCCACTCTCCTTTATTTCCAACCAAACACAGTAATGCTTTACTGCTAAACATGTAATAGTTCTATTGCATTTTAACTAAGAACAGGGGAGCTGAAAAGGTAGAATTTTTGAAGTCTTTGGGAGTGGACCATGTTGTCAACTCTAGCAAAGAAAATGTTACTGTGAGTGTCAAGAACTTCCTCAAGGCAAGAAAGCTTAAAGGCATCGATGTTTTGTATGATCCTGTTGGTGGCAAGCTCGCTAAAGAAGCCTTGAAGCTTTTAAATTGGGGTGCTCAAATTTTGGTCATCGGGTTTGCTAGTGGGGAAATACCTGTCATCCCTGCTAATATTGCTCTGGTTAAGGTACTTGATACTCTACTTATTCATTTACCAATTTATTGGATGGCCTATAACGATATTTTTGCAAACCATTTTTCTTATAAAAGATTGTCTTTCTTAAACTTCTGAATTTAATAGAAAAGTACAATTTAAAGAAAAGAATTAGATAATAATAATACCATTAAGGAAATTTGGTAGCATCATGGTGTGTTTTCGATGTATAACCTCTTTGAATGTAGCTTATGAAAAAGTGTCTTGGCCATGAGTCAAAAGCTTGTTTGTATAATCTCTTTGAATCAGGAGAATGTTATATCTGGGTTCAAGGGAAGAAAATTGGCAATGATTGTGTAAGGTTGGAGAAATTGGTGCTGCACATATCCAAGGTTCTGGGCTAAATCTTTCTTTTTAAGCACCTAGTAAGTATAAAAACAAATGGGGAAAAAAACTTTATACAAAATTAATTAATTTGAAAACATGAAATAAATAAATAAAAATTAGGCATGAAAACTATTCAGATGAAAATGGCTGTTTTGCAACCAAGGCACTTCAAATATATGCTGTTTTTCCTTTTTAACGAGCTCATCTGGTCTGCCTTAATCACGTGGTTATGCAGAACAAATTTTGTATTGATGTTTTTATCGATCTTAATAAATTAAAATGCTGCTTGTATTTTATCCAGAACTGGACCATACATGGACTTTATTGGGGTAGCTACAGAATGCATCAACCTGGTGTTCTTGAAGATTCTCTCAAGGAGCTACTTTCCTGGATGGAGAAGGGCTTGATTAGCATTCACATTTCTCATACCTACAATCTGTCAGAGGTCCGGAACTCAACCCTTTCTTGTTCTTGTTCTTCAATTGAGCAAACTCTTAGTTAGAGAATGCTTTCCTACTAAGCAGAAATATTATTTGTTATTTTAAAACTCTATTCTAAGGGCCACTGCTCAGTACCATAGTAACATTCTTGGGCTTAAAATCACACAGTGTGCAAAGGCCAGTTCCTAAAACAGGCCCACTTCTCAAATGAAAAGAATCAACCCAAAATTGTAGGTTGTTGCTTATTGAGTATATATGCCACATAAATTAGACACAGTATTATTCAGAAACTCCATGCAACCGAGGCCAAATCCTAATGGAGATAATTACTGAATTAAGATTTATACATTTTTCTTTATCAATGTTTCTAAAGAAAGTATTAGGTTTACATGGCCTCATATTCTTCATTTATTGTGGGTATAACATATGATCCCAACAGGTTGGGTTGGGCTGCTCAGACGTGCTCACCTATTGGTTGGAATAGATATCATTTTATTGTGCATTGGCACGATTGACTAGTTGCCTCTTCCTGGGATCTTGCAAAGAGCATATCAAATGATAAATAAGTTTTTTTTGCTTTCCTGTTACTGCAATAGTCAAGGAAAGCAAAATGGAGTTGCCATTCAATCTCCCTTACTTTTCATTGATGAGAAGCTGTTCAAGGCTGAAATTCTATCAATAGGTTTCTTGGTTTTTTGCATTCTACGAATAGAATCATGCTTGATTTTGTGTCTTGATTAACATTTAACTTTCCATCTCACAAATAATAATAAATGAAATGTAGATGTCAATGTTTTGCCTGGTTGTTGCTATAGTTTTGATCTTATTCCGAGAAGGTATCATCTTAGCTACTTGATTAAATGTCCTTGGCAGGCCAGCCTCGCCTTTAAAGCTATTAGAGATAGGAAAGCTATTGGGAAGTTGATGATTGTTTGTGATGATGAAAGAAGTGTAAGATCTAAGCTTTAATTCGGGATTCAGCTGGAATATCAGAATCTTTTCCTTAAATATTCAACCACTACATAATGGGCATCATTTATAGTTTATATGATTACAAATCAAAGTCGGAAAAGAGTAAGGATTCGGGAAATTATGAAATCAAGGAATTGTCAATTTGATAATGCGTAGAATAAACTGGGACAAACTATGTAATGTATACTGCTGACAATTTCAATATTTTATATTTATTGTTCATTGTTTGCAAGCTACGAGGAAAACTTACGCTATTTTTCCCAACTATCATAAACATCAGTTCAACAAGGGCAGGAAATAAACAATGTGAGTGTTTGGATCTTGGATTGATGATCTAAAATTGATTAAAAGAATTAATTTATTTTTAGTTATATATATATTATATTAATTGTTAATATATAAATAATAATATATGATATTATTTAAAATTTCAGTTAAATGACTGAATCTCTAATGTGTAATCCTCCTCTTTCATCGATTCAAAAGTTGGATTGAATCTCAAAACTATGGTTGTTTCAACTCGAATTACCAAACACTTTCCTTTTATAAAATTTCAAATGTTAAAAAAAGAAAATCTTTAGTGTATGCCTTAAAAGTGATGTAACAAAAATATTTTGCTTTGGTACATATGAATATTCTTTAAGGAAACGAGAAGGGAGAAAAGGGAATTATCGGGGTTGAAATCCTTTGATTCATGTTGTGCGAAATAAAATTTCAATTTTATATAATTGAATATAAAAATATTAGTTGTTTTAGTCCGGTTGTATCCAATTTGGAGTATTAATAAGATATGATTGATGTACACGTACCAAATCAAACTGAAAGCTATCAATAATATTAACTGTTTAATTTGATTTTAATTTAAAAAATAAAAAAAATTTGAATATTTGATTTCATTTACGGTTTAAATTTTTTTGATTTCAAATCGAACCAAATTATATATATATTATTTTTTTATTATTATAATTATATATATTTATTATATTTTATATACATTTCACATATTTTTTTAATTTAATATTAATTTAAAATTTTAAAATCACAATTCATAAAAATAAATAAAAAAATTTAATTTTTAAGAAAATAAATTTTAGGTATGTTAATTAATTGAATAGATAAATTTTGATTTATATATATATATATATATATATATATATATATATATTATGGATTTTTTTTAAATAAAATAATGAAGGTTTATAAAAAAAGTATTTTTTATTTGAAATCGCTAAATTGAAAATATCAAATTGAATCAAATCGATATTTTAACTATAATGATAGTTTAATTTGATTTGATAATTTTTTAAATCGAATAAATTAATTTAATTTGATAAAAATTTTTCAAACTTACCAAATCGAGCCTA
This sequence comes from Aleurites moluccanus, assembly GCA_948193065.1. Lineage (NCBI taxonomy): Eukaryota > Viridiplantae > Streptophyta > Magnoliopsida > Malpighiales > Euphorbiaceae > Aleurites > Aleurites moluccanus. The sequence continues at coordinate 19,229 of CANXYC010692502.1, forward strand.
TGCTATTTCTATAATTCAACTTATTTTGATTGTTTTAGTCACGATTTTTTTCATAAATTAAAGTTTTTTTTATAATATTAAAAGGAAAAGTCGATCATGGGTTTATTGTCTAAAAAAATATACACTTATCGCTAAATTATATCTCTGTATAAAATAAATTAAAGTTGAAAACTTAATTTATGTATAATTAAAAAAAAATTAACTAAAAAAGCAATTGATATATTTTTCTCTTTTTTTTTTTGTCTGTAATCATCATTATTAAATAGCTTTCTTTTATTATGTGACAAATATGGAAGTTAGGAATGTTTTCATTTTTAATAGTGAAGACCTCTGTATTAATGAGATTTTATCTATAACTTCTGTACATTATGAAGCATTTCACACTGCACAACAAAATGATTTCCATGCTAATTTTAATATCTCAATTTAAATTGTTCCACCTATTTGGGTGTAGAAACCTCATTTTTTTAATATGTTGAAATTGAATTTTGATATAAGTGTGGATAAGCACCATAAGTTGAGTAGCTATTCATAAATGATATAAGAAAATTATTTTTGAGAGTGATGTTATGAATATTATTAATGCTACTTGACAAATTATTACTTCTTTATAAAGTTATTCTAATATTTTATTAGATATTTTTAATTTGATTTTTGTTTTTTATTCGTACGAGAAGGTAATTAGGTAATTAATAATTTAATTAAAAAAAATTGAATCTCTCTTTTTTTTATAAATATTTTTGCCAAAATAAATTCGCTTCAAAATGTTATGTAATTTTGAATTTTCTTAATGAATGATATCTTTTGAGAAAAAAAAAATGGCAATCTAATTTAAAAAAAAAAGGATTGAATATATTAAAAAAGAAAATTCCCTTAGCCTGAAAAGAAATATCCAATGTTGGATACTTGATTTCTTTTTTTTTTTTAGATTTGGTATTTATAGTTTACTTGCCATATACATAGCACAGAAGATTTTTTTTAATCATTTTAGGGTTGCATATAGAAACAGGAGTTGCATTCCTACTCATGTTTAGAATCGTGTTAAGTAAATAATCATAATAATGATAATAATTGATGGAATGGAAGAGAAGGTAGCTTCTTGCTTTCTACTAGACATTCTCTCAAGACTGGATGTGAAATCTCTTATTAGGTTCAAGTGTGTATCAAAATCATGGTCTAACCTGATTTGCAGCCCTTCTTTCCAAGACTTGCACCACCAAAGATCGCAGCGAAACCTCCGTTTTCTCTTCCGATCATCCTCCTCCTATTACAACCAACATGAGCAACCCAATCGCCGCTTTATTTATCAATTTTTTTCGCTAGATACATTGGGAAAAATGCATCATAAATTCATTGCAAAGGTGGATGATCCAATTAAGCTTGTGCTACCCAGTTGCTGCGGCTTGGTTTGTTTCGCTACAAATACCCTCATTTATTTTTGTAATCCTGCCACTTGTCAAATTACTGCATTGCCTGCCTATCCTTACCAGCAGAATTCCAGTTCCATAGCCGGATTTGGGTTCGGATATGTTGGGTCTATTAAGGGATACAAAGTTGTGCGCTTAATTCATCGAGTCATTGGGCCTTCCATGATTCACAAGATAGAGTGCTCTGTTTTTACCGTTGTTGGACTTGGTGGTAATGGTAATGGGAATGGGAATGGCAATGGCAATGGTTGGAGAGTATTGGACGACGGTTGTCCGTATTTCGTGGAGCAGTTCAGTTACCCAGTTTTTATCAAGGAAAGTATCAATTGGAAGATCAATCGGTGTCGCCATCGAGTGCTACGGTGGAGTAACGATTATATCGTCTCTTTCAGTGTTGGAGAGGAGAAGTTCTTCACCATTACTCATCCAGCTGATTGGAGATACATTGCCCAGAATTCGACACAGTTGGCGGATCTTGATGGCATGTTGTGCATGGTTGAGATTTCTACATCTCAAATAGTTTTATGGGTGCTTGGGGATCATCAAAATTGCTTATGGCATAAAAGAGGTTTAATAGATCTTTCTGGAATCGATCGGAGTGTTGTTGGAGAAATCAAGTGCTTCAATAATGGAGAAATTATTTTCAGCTCCTTCGCTAATATTCTGCTCTTCTATGAGATGAAGAAGAAAAGGTTTAGACAGGTTGTTCTTCCTTTTCGTGCCTTTGAATTTGGGATTTATTGGGAAAGCTTTTTGTCCCTGAGAAATGCACATTAGATTTTGCCATCTTCTTTTCTGTTTTGTTCTCCGAGTGTGACGTCATTTTCTTTTCTAGCAATTTGTTCATATTGTTTAGGAACTTACATTTTCAACTAGTGATGCTGACCAACACCTTATATTGATTTTATTCTCCTCTTTCCGCCGTTTATTTGTTTATTTTGCACCATATACTATTTGCTCAACTTTTGAAATGGAATAGAAGTGGAACAATTTTTTGCCACCAAAAAGCCACAGCCACTGGAACTCATAATGCAAATGCTATACAGTTTGAATGAAACGTTCCATGCGACAGTATTTACATTGATTGAGACATTCAGGATCCATATTTACCCTCGATGATGATATATATAGGCGTGAATAACAGAGAGCTCTATCTAGGCCTGCTCTCTGTTTTAAGGAAACGGACATATTCCTGCTGCAACATCTCCCCTCCATGAACTGGATCAAAGCTGCACCTGTAGAAACTGTGTTTCGAGTAGAAATCTGTGAGATGTAAATGCTCAAATGGAATCGTCCATCAAAAGAAGAAAATAAAATATGGAATACACTATTTTTTTTTTCTTTTCTTGTCGATATTGACCCATCCCAAATTATCATACATGAATTTTGTACTCAAACCAAACATCAAGTACAGTGTCTCTATGACCTCAATCATTATAGATTACATCCTAATGTTAAATAATGATGTAGAGGAACCAAACGCTGAATTAGAAATATAATAAGACAAAACAAAGATGGGAGTCGTTTTAGGATAGACAATAGAGTGGAATCAGTGGAAATTAAGAATTAGGTGATCATGGGGAGAAAGGTGCAGGGGTTAATCTTTGTGCCAAGTATAGACAAACTAGGTTCAACTGGAAAATATTAGAATTATAACCTATTTTCTCCCCATTATTTGTTTACTAACTCAATGAGCCATCAAGCAACAGACCCTTAGATTTAATATTCAAAATTTTCTCACCGCCAGCTAGATAGGAATACAATGCAAATGCACAATTATAGCAGGTAAGAGAACAAGATAAGCCCATACCTTCCATCCATGCCAACAATAATAACAGTATTTTGGGACCCAAATGCTGCAATGAGTTGGGTGTCATCTGGCAAGTGGAACTGAGCAAATGACCACTCAGAGCTAAAATATTTCGGTAATACCCCTGAAAGGAATATCAGAAAGATGAGATTCATGGAAGAAAAAACCAAAATTCATAGGGAAATATCAGATGTAGAATATGAATCCCATCTCTTCTCCCTGTCCTCATAAGAAAGATAGGTGACCAGGCAGGGAGCAGAAAACAAAAAATAAAGGAACTTACACTTTGAGAAATAGCAAAGACATCAATCTCTTGAGCACACACTTTGGGTAGGAAATATTTATGTTCTCCAGATTACGGAACATTATGTAATAAAACTTACCATCATCTAATAATATTACTATGATATTAAATTTCATAAACTTATATTGGGTTTCTGGATCTCATCTAGTAATTATCATCGGGTATCAATTTACTTAAATATCAAATTTCTTGGCATTTTCATTATATGAAATTATGAATTACTCATCACAAACTTATATCACATTAAACCTTCAGCTCATTGTTGTAAAAATCAGTCAAGGACTTTTAGCTTTTGTTCAAGGGAGAAAAAGAAAAAACAAAGATTGTGAAAACATCATGGATTTTATCTCCAGACATTACTTATAAGGATAAGAAGGAAAAAAAAAACTGTTGATGATTTCTTACCTCTCATAAAAGACAAGGATGAACCAGGATTGGCACTCGTGCTCGGAGAAATAAAGGCATCAAGGGAAGTTGAAGAATTCTGGTTTAACAGTGAAGGACCTTGAACAGGATGAGAGGAAGAATCCTCCCCAGCTACACGAACTCTAAGACTGAAAATATGAATAGTGCCTTTGTCACTTGACACAGCCAACCACTGAACATTACGAGAGATTGCTATACCATAAATGTCTGCTCTGTCAACTCCTCTTCGCACCTATAGAAAGCAGTTGTTTGAGTCTAAATTCCATTAAAAAAAAAAGAAATTACATGCTCATTTGTCCTCCATAAGTCCACAATTGACAGCAATGTGTGAGGTGAAGAGCATTTGGGATCAGTTTGAGATGAGGATTTAGTCATTTATATGAAATCAGATTGATTAAACTGTAGAAGTAAGACATTGTGAAAGAAAAGAGAAATGTGAATCAAATGTTAGCTTATCAGGTCTATCTTCTATTTTCACAATAATCCAGATAGGATAATTCCTTAAAATTTAACTCAGATACTCTATTTCTTAAGCTGCAAACATGCCAATGCTTCTAATTTAAGTTCAATAATCAATAAAATAACAAGCTGAAGTTCTTTAATGTATCACTTTTATTTGTGAATTACAGCTGTGTGGTGCATAGCAAGACAATCTTCCCTTGATGCCTTATTTTACAAGTGATTAGTGCATCATGATAATTGTATATATTAATTCCTTAAATCCTGATTAAGAAATAAACATCCTAGGAGAGAAAGTCAGGTGAAATTCTAAGATAACCACCATATTTGCAATACATAAATAATGGTCCAACAAGCTACCTCTTGCAAGCAAGTCCCATCCATTGTATTGAAAATTCTTATCAAGGTGCCCCTTGTACTAGCAGTTGCAAGAAGTAGGCCATCCATTGTCAAGGTGATGCAAGCAAGATGAGAGTCGTGAGCATTGATTAACTTCATAACATTCAGCCCAAAGTGTTCAATTCGAACCTGTCCTCGTTGAAGACCAGGGCAAGCTAAAACAGATGTGTTTGATTGGTGAGAAAGGCAACACAAACCCCTGGGATTTGCCAGAGTTTGAATTTGATGAAGAAGCTTTAGATCCATGAAACTATAAACATATATTTTGTGCTCAAGAACAACAACAATTCGATCCCGTCTTAATTTCACTGCACGAACATCAGACCTAAATGAAAATTCCCCAATGCACCGGCTCTGATGATCATCCCAGATTAAAACTTTGTTCGGAGGATACTGGGAATTAGCATCAGCACCAACAAGTGCCAGAATGTTGCAACGGAAAAGCATCTCAACAATTTTGAATCCCCCACTCTTTAGATCACGTCTGAAAGTTTCCTTGAAAGGCTCACAGTTATAAATATGAAACCCCTGGTTTGTGCCAGTAGCAAAGCATCCATAGTCCTGGTTCCAAGATACAGAAAGCAACTCTGTTTCATCATTGTCTGGTTGAGGTTGACCTAAAGATCCAGAAGCAATAATATTTGGGGATTCAAAGGAGCCATGCCTTGGTGGTGGAAGGAATCTTTGAGAAGTTGACACAGTTGAAGTCATGAGGGACGAAGGAATAGTCACCAAAGCTTGACGTATTCAAAAACTGAAGGAGTCCATAGTAAACAGGATAGGCAACGTTGTAATAGAACAGGCAAAGCTCTGTCACAACAGATAATAACTGTGTGAATGGTACTTGAAATGGAAAAGCTAATTTATGTATCACATGCTAAAACATCAAAATGCTACTATTCAATCCTTGAAATGAAAATTAAAGTTTTCGCAGGTGGGGGGGAGAAGTTCTTGAGAGTGGCATTGTGTTTCGAGTATTTAAGAATCAGAGTTTGCCTCCAGAATTGTTATCAACAAAATAGTCTTTTATATCCACCTATAGGTTTCTGATTTAATGGAGTGTTTTTAGATGGTAGTCAATGAGATTGGATGGAGCTACATTAGCATTTCTCCTCTTTCTTCATTACTAAAATCCAGCTCATTCAATTTTAATTTAATAAAAAAAAAAGAAGAAGATTAAAATGCTATGAAACAAAGCAAACATAGGAGCATTCACCCAGGATGCCAAGTCAATTGCAATGAGGGTAGCATTATCCAAAGAACTGATGAGCAATATGTTAATGGAATCCCAACATACTGTAGCTACAATTTGCTAAAGAAGCTGAAGTGGAAATGCAAACTGTACTCAATAAGCAGTAAAAGAGAACCACATATTATCAAATTTGATTCTACCCAAGATGGAAAAGAAATTAACAATAGAATTGACTTACAGGAAAGTTGGGGAGAACGATGTTCGATTGTTTCCTCTAATTTTGACAAAAAGTGTTGAGGCAGATGATGAAGTGCACTATTTCTGGAAATAAACAGAAAAATATACATATCAGAAATATCGAAATTGAGACGGAAACAAAGAGAGGAATTGAAGACGCATGGATTTTGAATCATAACAGCTGAATTTCAATTAATTATGTACATTTCATATTAAAATTTAATAGAAAATAATTATAAAAAAAAAGGAATTTGAGAATATAAAAACCGAAACCTTTTGGATCGAAAGAAGAAAGACGAATTCACAGTCCCTCCAACAGTGAGTGTGACTAATCTTTTCTCTTCCATCGCAAATTACAGTACCCACGGCCAGAGCCAGCGGAAGCGAACATCTGCATCGCACGTAGATCTCATTCCTCTATCTGCAATTAACAATTTTTTTTTATTATTAATTAATTAATTTATGACCATCCTTTTAATTTTTTACGCTCTTACTCTCTGTTTTATTATTCAACTTTATTATTATATTTTTATTATATTATTTAATTAATAACTTTTATAAAAAAAAAATTAAGATTTAATTAAATTTCATTTAATCCTTTTTTTTTTCTTATTATTTTTAATTAATACATATATATAAAACAAAACTAAGTAAAATTTTTTACTTTTTAATTTTCATAAGAAAAAAAAAAGACTCGTGTACTAAAAAAATATTTACTTATAATATTTTATTTTATAAAAATAATATTTTTTTTTTTAATTTGATAACAAAAAATATATTTAATAATTATATAATTAAAAAAGATAAAAAATTTTATTTTTACGTATTATGAAATATTTTCTTTATAAAATATTTTTTTATTTATAATTTTTTATTTTTCTGAGTAAATATATATTTTTTTACTTTTAAAAAAAAATAAAAATAGTTTGTCCAATAAATTCTTAAATTATAATCCTTCAAATATTTTATTTTAGAAAAATTAAAATTGTGTTCATTGAGATATATATTCTTTAATTATATATTTTATTAAAATATCATAATAAATCATATATTTTTACTTTACAAATAAAATAAATTATAGAATTAAAATAACAATAAATAATTAAAAAATATATTATTATAAAAAAATATTTTTGAGACTATTATATTATTTTCAAAATATATTGTGAGGTATTAATATTTTTTTTATTTGGTTAATTTACTTTCTTGATAATAAAAAAAAAATCTTTGAAAAATTAAGCAAAATATAAAATTTGAAAGAAAATTTATTTTATAACATATAAAAAATGAATATTTTATTATAATATTTTTTATATAAAAAATATATGTGTATATATATAATTTTTAGTATTATATTTTCTATAATATAAAAAATATTTTTATAAATTAAAAGTAATAACAATAATAAAATATAAAAAAATTAAATATTTTTTTTCTTATTAGAAATATTAACTAAAAAATATAATAAGAATATTATAATTAAATTTAATTATAAAGAGATAGGGGGATTGTCATATATAAAAAATGGGAGTATAAATATGGTCACCCATTATTTATTATTATTATTTATTTATTTATTTATTTTTATTTATTTTTGCATTTTGGTAGCTGTCAACTACTTATATTCTATTATTGGTTCGTTATTCACGATAGGAAAAATATATATATATATATTTTGAAATCCCATCTCCTAATATCTCAACTCATCGTATTATTTACATTTACTTTCAAGATTTAAAATTACATTTATTGGAAGGAAAGGTGTTCACTAAATCATAGGATTGACCATTTTATAAGATATTAAGTTTAAACTCATTATTATTAAAATATATAATTATTTAAAATCAAATTCTAAATATTCTTGAGGTATTAAGATAAGAAGATCTTATATTTAAATATTCGAAAATTAAAAATTATTTAGATTTATTTTTTATTTAATATGAATTGTAATTTATTAATAATATATATTTTAATGTTATTGATATCTAATTTGTATAAAAATATGTGAAAAATTAAAATTATTTATTTATTTGTAATAAAATTAAATTTTATGCTGGAGTATAATATTCTTTTGTACTGTTTATACTATTATTAAATAATAAAAGGATAAGTATGTAAAATTGTCCTGTGATTTGTACCGTTTTAACTTTATAATATGTGAAATTTTTTTTGACACAGCAAAGAATTAGGAGGTTGATGTGTTAAGGACTGGTTGGTAAGAGAGAGAGAGAGTGAGAGATTCATTTTTTTTTTTGTTCTGTTGATTCAATAATTTTGTTAATATAGCCCCGTTTTCAGTTTTTTCGTTTTCGAATAATTTTGTTTTTTTTTATATTTAAAAATTGAAAATTAGATGAAAATTTTCATTCCGCACATGTATAAAAATAAAAAATTTAAAAATTAATTAAATTGAATCCACATGTTACATGTATACATCACATCAATACTAAGTCAGCCTTTCAGACTCCAAATTATTAATTGTAATAATTCATATTTCCTTTTGTAAAAGAAAATTTTCATAAATCCTAACCCTTAGTTTGTTTAGAGAGAAAATAAAATAAATTAAAATTATTTTGTTCATTTGGTTAGTTAATAGAAAAAAAAAGAAGAAAAATGTGGGAAAATTTGATTTTTTCAATTGTGATTTAGATTTTAAAAAATTTCCTTTCATTTTGGAAGAAAGTGAGGAGAAATTATTTGCTTAAAAGGGTAAAAGATATAAGTTATTAAAATAGTCTTATTTTTTTTTATATGTTATTACTTTAAAATGAGATTAAAAAGATAAATATAATTAGAAGATTCAAATAATATAAGAAAAATTAATTTTTTTTATTTGATTTTTTTTATTTTCTCAGTATAATTAGTGATTCAAATAAAGTAAAAAATAAAAATACTCAAAAATAGAGTATTTTTTTTTTATATATATACTTATCCCAATAATAAAATAATTAACTCTAATTCAAAAATCACCAATGGTTTGAAAAAATTATTCTCTTTTATAGAAGGGTGTGTCCCATGTATTAGTTTTGTGATAATTAATTAAATTTATTAATTTATTAAAAGGCTTACTTAAACCTCAACGTCATCCCTTAATTTCCAACAATGTCAATTTTTAATTCAGAAGAGTTTCAATTCACAGGAGTTGGATTAAACATTGTTAATGCAAAAGCACTACAAGAGGTATGCTTTTATCATCTGTGCTATTGAACTCGAGCTTTAGTTTTTGTTTTCCTTTATATTTTAAACTCAATAAGTCTATCAACTTTAATTTCTATTTCTTTTTTCTTTTTTCGATGATGACCAAAAACTATTATCATTATATTATATAATTTATTGAATTTATAAAATATTACGATAATTAATCTACAGTCTGAGTATTTTAATTATTCTATAATCGAATGCCTTGGCATAGAAGGTTAACAAAATATACTATTTATTTTATTGTCTAATTTTTTTCGAGTTCAACTCGCTAATATTAATCGGCTTTTTAAAGCATATTAGGGATTCTTTTTAAAGATATATTTCCTTCATTTAATATTATTTAGAGTGGTATTATTGACACAACCTTAAATTATATTAAATATATAATCATGATAAAAATTATAGTAGATATTATTATTAAATAATTAAATTAAGATTAAAAGAAATTCTTATTATAAAAAGACTAACTCGTTATCATATATTTTTTATTAAAAAAAAAATTGAACTTATCATATATCTACTTAGTAAAAAGAAATTTAAATTTATTTGCTTTATAAAAAATAATTTTTTAATAAATTATAGCCATTCGTCAAGATTTTAATTTAGAATTTTAAGATTTCAAGTCTACAGGTCAATAGTTTCAAGGTATTAACATAATTTTGTTTTTTCTTTTACTTTCATTATTAATAGATTACTACTTGGATCATTCAAGTTTTTGTTATACTATATATTATGTTTTCCTAATTTTAGATATTTTTGTTATACTATATTTTTTAATTTATTTTTTTTACATATTTATATTTTTATTATACTATAAATTTTTTGGTTTTTTCTTTTAATCTAAAAGACTAATTTACTTGAATTATTTAATTCTTAGCTATTAGCTATTAATATATTATGCATAATCTAAAACTTAGTCAATATATGAAGCAACATGGAGAATGCTAAGTAAAATCAAAGTAATAAAAATAACGATAAGGGAAGAGAAAAATTACATAAATAGATTTTATGTGGTTTAATCTTTTACTAAATTTATGTCCACGATCAAAAGAATAATCTCCTGTAACACTATTTTAAAGTTTTTGAATGGATAAAATTACAAACCATCTTCTAATATCATTATAAATGCATTTTATCAATACATTTTGTGTCTGCTATAATTATATTATAATATTAAGTTAAACTCCTCTCAAGTCAACACTTTGTATCTTCTATAATTCTACCACAATATTGAGTCAAACTCCTCTTCAATCAATTATTTGGACAATAACCAATTACATCATTTCAGTAGACCTACATTTATAATCTCTCAAAAAAATAATTTACTATAACATCATATTATGATTTTTGTACGAAAAATTACAAATACTCTCTCAATATCATGTAAATATACTCTATCAATATGCACTTTGTGTCGACTATAACGCTATCATAATATTAGGTTAAACCCCCTATTTAATCAACATTTTATATCTACTATAATATTGGGACAAACTCTTCTTCAATTAATTCCACCAGTATCACATGTAATTACTAATTGCCATCAATTTACTAATCAATTACTTAATAACTATTCATTCTGTTAAACTGTAAACTGTTTGTAAATTTTATTGCTATTGGCTGTAACATTCATCATATCATGTCATATCATTAATTAAACTTCAAAATAAATCATACGTACATGTTCATAAACTAACTATACTATATACAACTCATAGAGCAGCTAGATCATGAATATACAAAAATATATTGTTTATAAATAATTACACGGCTATAAATACTGCAAGAATTCATAGAGAGTCAAAAGTTGAGATTTTTGTCTCTTACTCTGCACCTGGACATGGGAAACAATGAAAGAGTGAGTATGTAAGATACTCAGTAAATTTAATATGCATCGACTATAAAATATGTATTGGAATATCAATAAAAAATAGGCAGATGAGATAAATAGGTTAATATGCTCAAGAAATAACAGGATACAAAATCAAGTACAGATTGATGGACAGTCAGAAAGGATAATCCAAACATTGAAAGATATGTTGCGATTATGTGTTCTGGATTTTAAAGGTAACTGGGATCAGTATCTACGGTTGATTGAGTTCTTCTACAACAATAGTTACCATTCTTTTATCGGAATAGCTCCTTATGAAACACTGTATGGGAGTAAATGCAGATCTCCAGTGTGTTGGATAAAACAAGAGGAAAAGACAGTTAGAGGGCCCAAAATTAATAAAGGAGACAATTGAAAAGGTGTCTATTATTAAAGATCGGATAAAGACCGCTTTTAACAGACTGAAGAGTTATGCCGATCCAAAGTAGAAGGATGTTCATTTTGCAGCTGGTGACCATGTCTTTCTTAAGATCTCACCAATGAGAGTTGTTATGAGATTTGGATAAAAAGAAAGAGGTGAAAAATAAGTAATGGAAAAACCGTAAATAAATAAAACTTTGGGGTATAGTGAAAATTAGACTGTCTGAGTTTCAAAATGATTCTGAAACTATTTTTATAATAAAGTATAAATAAAAATAGGCTATTTGAATCCCCACTTTGAAATCCAAATCCTAACAGAATTATTAGAATAAATTACGGAAGGAAATGTGATAAAAGTATGATTTATGAAAAGTTTAAGGACCAAAATGAAATTTATTATTTTTGACTTAGTATATAAGTCATACTTAGCCAAATTTTTTTTCATTTCTTCTTCTTCCTTTCTCTCTTGGCCGAACTCTTCTCCTATATTTCCTCATCCATTTTCAAGTTATTTCTTAAAGAAAATCAAAAGGAAACCTTGAATTAACATTTGTTCTTAATATTGGGACAAACTCTTCTTCAATTAATTATTTGGACAATAGTGTAGGGAAAATCTTATTTATGAGATAATTTTGTATATTATTACCTTTCCTATTTAAGAGATAATTTAGGAGATAATTAACTTTTCTATTTAGGAGATAATTTTGTATATTATTAGCTTTCCTATTTAGGAGATAATTAACTTTCCTATTTAGGAGATAATTTTGTATATTATTAGGTTTCTTATTTTTGCTAGGTTAATGTGTATAAAAAGCCGACATTGTTGTTTGGTAAAAAAAATAAGAGGAATACAATTCTCTTTCAATTGTTCATATGGTATCAGAGCCTTCATTGCCATTATTTTTTGTTTGACGAATTATCTCACGGCCTTCATTGCCAAATTTCAATATTTGTTGTCAACTTTGTTTCTGGGATTTTTCTATTCTCTAGTTTGGCCTTCATTGCCAAAGCCTATCATTTTTTTCCTTTTATCTTAAATCTTTTTTCCCTTAAGCAAATTGTCAGAGACCGGAGAAACCACTTCCTTGACTACTTGTAAACAGTTAAACCGAAACCAACATCCTAGAGATTTACTGAGCATTCAAGCAACCTATAGATTGGATGGGACAAACTATCTCAAATAGTCTCAACTTGTTCGCACAATTCTCAAAGGGAAAGGAAAAATAAATCATCTCACAAGTGCAGCCCCCAAATCAGACGATCCTCACCTTGAAACTTGGGAGGAGGAAGATTCAATGATAATGGCTTGGTTGTGGAATTCGATGGTTCCTGAAATAAGTGATACTTGCATGTTCTTAGCAACTGCAAAGGAGATTTGGGATGCTATTCAACAGACCTATTCAAAGGCGAAAGATGTAGCTCAAGTTTATGAAGTTAAAGTGAAAACAATGGCTACAAAACAGGGAAGTAGAACTGTCACTAAGTATGCCAATCAATTGAAGTTCTTATGGCATGAACTTGATCATTATAGAGTGATACAAACTAAATGTTCAGAAGATACAGCTGTGTTGAAGAATTACATTGAGCAAGACCGTGTCTATGATTTTGTTGTTGGATTTAATCCAGAGTTTGATCAAGTGAGAATTCAAATTCTTGGAAAACAAGAAGTGTCTTGTTTCAATGAAGTGGTAGCACTAATTCGAAGTGAAGAAAGCATAAGAGGCCTAATGCTTGAACCACAAAGCACAGATGGCTCCGCTATGGTGGCTAGTGGCACCACCAAACCAGGAAAAGAAGTAGCTCTTCCAATTGAAAAAATTAAACAAAGCCGAGAAGAATTATGGTGCACCTACTGTAAGAAGTCTCGCCATACTCGTGACAAGTGTTGGAAGCTCCATGGAAAGCCTCCAAGTCGTGAGTGGAATCAAAGAAGTGATCAGCCCAAAAGAAGTGGACAGGTTCATGTGGCAACAACATCTCAAGGAGAAGCAACACCACATGAGTCGAATAGTCTCAATCATAAGGAGATAGAGAGGTTGAGATCCCTTATCAATAGCCTTGAAAAGCCTTCAGGTAGTGCTTCTCTAGCATATTCAGGTAAGTTTCTAATTTCTTTTGGATTAAATGCCTCGGATATTACCTTTGCCAACTTTTGGGTCATGGATTCTGGTGCAACAGATCACATGACTCACTCATCAAAATACTTCTCAACCTATACACCATGTCCAAGCAATAGGAAAATAGCCTTAGCCGATGGATCCCTAACTACTGTTGCAGGTTTAGGTGATATTAAAGTAAACCCATACATAACATTAAAAAAT
>CANXYC010692511.1:0-22418 GCA_948193065.1 Aleurites moluccanus
TATTTTTTTTTAATTTTAAATAAATAAAATAATTAATTTTTATTTAGTTATTAATTTATTTTATTTTTTTATATTTTTAATTTAAAAAAATACTTTTTTATAAATAAATAAAATTTTAGGGACTAAATTATAATTTGCCAATTACTTCTTTAATCCTTGTGGAGTCCAGTAAAAAAAATTAATAGTCAAATGGTCGGGATCATGGATTTTAATAACGTTAGGGTCAAAATTATACCTCGAAAAATATTAAATGCTAATGTGCTCCTAAAACTAAACGGCATGGTCAAAATTGTACCTTATCTCAATTTAAAAAGAAAAATCAATTCATTAAAACAAAATCCAGGGACACTACACACATAAGAAAACTATCAAGAAATAGCAAAAACATAGCGATTGTCTCAATCCGAAGGAAATAAAAAAAAAAAAAAACACAAAGAAATCAGCAAGCAAATAACATATTAACAATGAAGCAAAGAAAAAAAAAAGAAGGGGAGAGAGAAAATGAAAGAAAGAATTGAGGAATTGAAGGAAAAAGGAGAGATGTAATTGTGATTACGGTGGTTAATTTGAGCGGGACCAACCAATCCCGCCTTGTATTTGTGTAGTTATAAATGGGCCGTTAATGTGTTTGCGTTTGTCAATTTGCTGGTTTAATAGATTTAAATTATGGTCTTAATAATTTTATAAAATTGAATTATACTAACAATCAAAATTAATTTTTTATAATTTGTTAATTCGCTAATAAGAAATGAAAGTGTTTTATGATTTAATTATTTCAATTCTAAAGGTATCTATCAAGTTTTATATTGTTAGTTGCAATTTTCTTATTAGGCATGGCTTAGTGAGCTTGGGTTAAAAATAACAAATATCAGTGAAGAGATAGAGATGGAGCTTTCTAGATGGAGCTTTCCAGTCGTGTGAAGTATATTTCTTATTAGTTTATTAAGCCAATTAAGTAGCTATTTGGTTGGCAATTAAATATCCGTAATTATTAATTATCAATATATACATCGTTAATTGAAAAAAATTATATTATTTAATTAACTGTAAATCCTATAAATAGCTATAAATTATTTTTAATAATTAACGATTTGATAATCGCATTTTTACACTAATCGTATATTTAGCTATCGCTCTATCAAACACTCCTAATTCTTTTAATAATTAGCTTATTTTGCATCAGCAATCGAATCTATTGTTCTATCTCTCTCTCTTTCTCTTTCTCTTTCTCTCTCTCTCTCTCTCTCTCTCTCGAATCTCTCATTTGCGTCTCTTTTTTCTTCCTTTTCCTTTATTTCTTCTCTATTCTTCTACTGATCTCCATAGTTATCAACTCAAGTTCATAACAATTATATATGATGCTAGTGGAATTTACGACTTCAATTTTTTATTATTATTTTAAATTAAAATTTTTAGATATTAATTGTTATTTTATACATTTATATTATTGAAAAATCTATAATTATCTAAAAATTATAATTATAGTATTTAATTTTTATGGTTTAATTTTAATCTTATACTTTATTTTATTTTTTATTTTTAATTGATCATCACTTAAAAATAACATTGTCATTTAAGTAAGTATTGTTGGTAAGTTGGTATATTATTTATTTTTATTAAATTGTTAATGACATATTATTTATAAATATTTAAACTTTTTTTTTTGTCATGATCAAATTTAAAAAATCATATATTACATTTTATTTTTTCTTTTATATAAAGGAAAAAAATAACAAGATTTATTTTATAAAAATTTGGTTAATTTTTTAATCAATTTTATAATCTAAAACTATTTGAAATTCTATTCATATTTATAGTAATATAATTTTTTTTGAATTTTTACATGAATTATAAATGCATGTGATTTTAATTCCTTCTCGTTTCTTTTTTTAATATATATATATATGTGTGATTTTAATCTTTGATAGTATGATGGTTGTTTTGAATTTAATTTTTTTTTATAGTTTTGCCTACTTAAAAAACAATAATGACAAACATAATTTTATTGCTTTTTTTTTTTTTTGTAATTTGCTTGTAATAATTAATAAGTTTTCTTAGTATATATATATATAATAATAATAATAATAATAATAATAATAATAATTTGATATTAATACGTTAATAATATATAATATTACATAATATATTATGAAATATATCTTTATATTAATTAAAAATATATAATATTATTGAATATATAAATAATATATATAATTTATTATAATATAAAATATTTATAAATTAAAAAAAAATCACGTGCAAAGTACGTGTTCTAAAAACTAGTAGATATAGAAATATAAATATAAATAGATACTAAAATTATTAAGTAACAAACCACTGTATAATCATCGGATAACAATGGAATATGATGAAACAATATAAATTTTATTAAGATATTAATAAAGTTAATTATAGAAGAAATAAGGAATATTGCAATTATAAACATTTTTAATTAATATAAAAAGAAAATTACTTACACTTTCTTTCCTTTTCTTTTTCTCTTGCAATTGCAAGTTCTACAATGCTAGTTTTATATATAAAATAATTTATTAAAATTTTAAGTTGATAAATAATTAATAATTTATTTATTAAATCATTCCTCATTTAATATTTAAATCAAAATTAAAAATAAATATTTGTGGCTTATAATTATTTTCTCATCTTAATGGGAAACGGTATCGTGGCAGTCCAATCTCATTGGCCCCACCCAGAATGGGCATAAAACCACCGACTTAAAATGACGTGGGCAAGTAGCTGGCTGTTGTGGGTTTTTATTGTTTTATAACGGCTAGCCTGGTAATTGGCCAGTTTTTCCAGCGGAACGTCGTCGTTTAGTTGGTGAAAGCTGGCAAGCTATTCATCCATAAATACCAGAAAACCCTAAGAATCTTGTTTCTCTCTACCTCTCACATCTCAAACTCGGTCGTCCCTCTGAGCACGTTATTCATTCCTCTTCCTAAAATGGTTTCTCTTTTTTTTTTCTCTGTTTTTGTAATCAAGAGAGAATCCATTTTAGGAAGGGAATGAGTACTGTTATTAGAGAGATACTCAAACTCTATATCTATGTCTTCTCTTTGAACGCAATGTTCGTTCCTCTTTTGGAGATTGGTTTCTGTTTATTTCAATCTAAATCTCTGCAAGGGTAATGAACACTGTATTATCTAAGAGATTTTTCCTCAATCCTGCGAAAAAAAAATATCTATGATCGGTTCTTTCTGCAGATCCAATTTTAATTTTAATTTATTTTTAGTTGTAATGGAGTAATCATATTCTGTTGCTTATGTTCTGTTAGATTTAAATGTGCAGAATTGTTGTATTTATTTTTGTAATGTATTGATTGAATCTTAGCTAGATAGATTTGCAGAGTTGATGAAATTATGGGGCTGCCTTGAGCTGCATAGATTATAAATCTCCAGGATATTAATCCATTGTTGGATCTGTTCTTGCTATTTGATGATTAATGTTAATTTTTGTTTTAGATTATGTGTCTGAGAGTTCCTGTATGAGGTAGCTGGTTTTGTATGAGATTGAGAAGTTTGATTTAGTTCTATTGCATTAGACTCGAAATTTTATATAATCTATTGATAAATTTGATAGAAATTCTATTTGAGTTTAAACTGGAAGGTAAGTATTGGATTTGTATTCCTCTTTCTCTATTGAAATTTTGGATCTTGTGCCTTCTACTTAAGCTAGTTAACTTATGTAAATTCGCCTATTCATAATCTGAGTGTGGTGATTGGTTCCAGCTTCCAGAGATGATTTAAGATGAATTGCTTCATTTGCTTGCCAAACTGGAATTGAGGAGTAGGCTTTTGATGTAAGAAAATTGTTCATTGGCTTTATAAATGATAAACGGATAAAGACTATACTTTTGGTTTAGTAGGCAGCACTTTGTGGAAATGTGCAGCACTTATTTTATTCATTTATCCAATTTTGTTTCAGGAGACAAGCGAGTGCCAGTTATTCTCAACTCTCTGTTATTCCCTAAGCTTATTAGTATTTATCCAGTTAAGTAGAACAGAACCAGAAATTTTTGGTACACATGGAATTCTTTAAAAGGGATGAAAATTGTTAAAGATTTGAACTATTGATCTCCTGTATAAAAAAGCAAGTCTTTGATCACCAGACTATTAGGGCAATGACATATTCAAGAGTAGGTGCCGACACATATTCAGGACTAGAGGATTTTAAAGGTTGTTGGGCCAAGAATAGTCATGAAAAAAAAAAAAGTGCAAGGTTAATATAAAAATTTTAGAATTTTTTTATACTATTATTATATTTAAAAATATTTATTTATATATAAATATAATTGTATATTGATGAACTGATAAATGTATATATTTTTTAAAAAATATATAGTTTAAAATAAAAAATTTTAAATTTTTAGGGGCTATTGTAAAATATTTTTAAAATTATATTAAAATTTACGGATATAAAAGTCAAATTTTGAAAAGTTTTGGATTTTGCGTCTGTAAGATTCTATTTAGTTTTTCCTCTGTTGGGAGGCTTCATTAGGCCATCTTCAACCGAACCATTTTAGCGCAATTTCTCTTTTTCAATCTAGCGTTATTTTGCAATTGTAAAATGGTGTACGTGAATAGTAAAATATCAAATTTGTGTTTTATTATAATTTTTTTGTATTTTTTATTTAATTTATATGTATAAAAATTTTATAATTAAAATTAATTTTTTATAAATAAGTCCATATTTTTTTAATTTTATTATTTAATTTTTAATTTATAAAAATTTTTCATTATATTTAAATTGTAATTTAAAATATATATATATATATATATATATATATATTTAAATTAAATATAAATAATAAAATTAATATTATAAAATATTAAAAAATTATAATAAATTATATAAAATAGCTAAAAAGAATATAAAAAATATTTTTTTATGTAAAAAATAATGTTAAAAATGAAATTTTGATTGAAGATAAAATTATTGTTTAATTTAAAATAAACTATAAAATAGTGTTAAATTAATAAGATTTGGGTGTTTGTGATTGGAGATGGTTTTAAAGGACATAAACACAGTACTTGTCCGAGCGGCATGTTATTACATCAATCATCAGTTGATAATATGTTTATCCATAAAAAAATTTGCTGCCTCCTTTTTTAAGTACATGTCCATTTCAATGTACTAAACATGTAAAAGTGACCATGTGAAACGCAAATTGCACGTTCCATGTCATCGACATTTCGTGTAATATGGTAGGCACTGATTCATCCTAATGTAATATGAGATGGTTCTGTCACAGTTCAATAGGAACAGAAATCTTAGCCATAGTTTTAGGCAGTGGTTGTGTACGGCATCCTGTGACTATCTGTTGAAGAAAAAATCCCTCACATTGGCCATTTTGAAGTCTGGTGTGGGGGGGAATTATCTATTGATCAATAGTACAGCAATTTTTTTTTATATATATTTATATTATGTCAATTTATGATTCCTCAATTTATTTGAATGTTCCACTTAAACCTATAAAAAATTAATGTGATAATAGTTATTAATTAAATCTATTAATAAATATAAATGGACAATTCATTAATTAAAAATACTTAAATTTAAAAAAAAAATCATTAATTAAACTTGCAAATAAATATTAATAAATAACCTACATACATGTAATCATTAAAAAATAAATAAATAAAATTCAACCACCTTATTCATTAATTATTATTTTTTATTTTATTTATCTTTGTTCTCATTCCCTCAACTGGCGATTCATTACTCCATTCTATATTTTAAAGTTTTCTTTTACTCATTCATTTCTTATTTTTTTTTTCAATTACAATTAAATTATATTATGTGAACTTAATTTTTTGCTAAATTAATTTAAGTTTTTTCCTAACCTTAATCATCTCTAATTGGTAATAGGTAAATAATAATTTTATAAATTATTTAGATTTTCATTATTAAAATTAAAATTCATGCATATTTTCTATTATATAATCTAATAGATTTTTATATTATTATTTTAATAATAATTTTTTCTTGAATATTTCATGTGAGAAGACCAAAAGTTGGATTATGAATTATATTATTTATTATCTATTTATTAATTTTTTTTAAAATTCATATACTTACATTAAAATTGAATCAATGATTTATCAATTTAATTTTTTTAATATTTTTTATTAAAAAATATAATATAGTTGCGTATCTCCTATCCTCAAAGTCGTATTTTCGCCACTGGATGTAATTACTAATAAGACGATATAGGAGTCATTATTAAATATGAACAACTTGCAACTAACGTCAAATAACAAGGCAGAGAAATGAAGTGAGGGACAAGTTCCTCTCAAACAATAGAAATGGTCAGCTTCAACATATATTTAAAATTTTAAATTACTATGCAATTCTATAGAATTTAAGTCCAGTTCAGACCAGTACTGCGAGCTGGACTATATTGTCACCCTTTATTATATTTCTATATTCATTAATTTCAACAGCACAATTACTTTCCAAATGGACTAATAATATTTAACAAATGCCAAAGTTGGTACACGAAAATTTCTGTTTTCACTTTTAAATTGAACCATAATGATGGGCAAGCATAAGCATGAATTTAGATTTAAGTAAGTGAAACCCAAAAATACACAGGATTTGTAAAAGAAAAAACTAAATGATCAGAAAATATTTACCCTATCAAAGCAATATTACCTAATACATCTAGTTCAAGTAACTAAATTAACCAAATACATGGATAAACAGCAAAAGAGTTCATAGATATAATGGCTAGAAAGAATTGACAAAAAAATTTATAAAACACGACTTGGCTACCCCCAAAAAAACTCAAAAACTAAATTGGAAAAGAAAATGATTAGAGAAGAAAAAATCACATTTGGGTCACTTAGAATTTCTTCTGGTAGCAGTAAAATCAGTCAATCCGTTGCTTCTTCTTATAAGCAAGAAGAAGAAGAAGAAAAACAAGAAAAAAAAAAAAATTAATCAGAATACTCGAACTATTTTTAGTGAATTGAGTTACGGATTTTAGGAAATTAACAGCGGATAATATATTTACAAAATTACTATTTGATAATTATTTATAAAATTATCATTTGACGTGTTGGATATGGTTAAATTCGCAACTCGAATTAATCAGATTGTCGAAAATTATTGATTACGTATTACCTAACTCTCTTTTTTTTATTTAGCATGTCAGTGTTTTTCTGATACCTGTCAAGACTGTAACTACCGCATTTCACAGTATTTAGGATTTTCTTAGGAGTAAATATAAGGCCAGCTAGTTGGATTCTTTTTCTTTAACTGAAACAAAGGGGGCAGCGCAGGATTTCCCGGACAAATGTACTCTGTTTTTAGCAGCAGTGTATACTATGTTTCTTTTGGATGCATAGACTTACCTATTTCTTTTCTCCTTGTTTCCCCTGTTTTGTGATTTTTCGAACTATCAATTGTCACAAATATTTTCCAAACTCTTTTACGTATTTATGTCATTTTAAATAAGTATATGTTTCTTTTTATTGTGACAATATATTTTAAATAAAGTATATGTTTCTTTTTATCGGGATAATAAAATATACGTACCATATATATTCTAATGAAAATCATATCATACATACTGATATTAGATAATTAAAAGAAAATATTTCTTTTGAAATATGACTCTAAAAATTTTAGACTTCCCGAAGACTAACCAAAAGAAATGTTAAAAAGAAGAAGAAGATTAACACCATGATAACGTTACTATTTAGCTAAAACTAACATTACTATTTAGCTAAAACTATCAGCCATAAGTCTTGCAAATTCGTCAAAATCAATCACTCCGTCTCCATTATCATCATAAGCTCTAATCATTCTTGTACAGTCTGCTTCTGAGGTTTCAGCAAAATACAATGTACAAAGAACTTTTCTTAACTCCTTTGCATCAATGAAACCATCATTATTTTCATCAAATATGGAGAAAACTTCATTACCTTCTTCAAGACTTGGCTCCTCTGCCTCAAACAGAGCATTAATGTCATTTGATCCCAGCCTATCTTTTAACTTGTCACCATCTGCGTCATAGCAAGTCCCCTGCAGCTTCCCCATCACTATTGTCACCTCTCCTATGCTTAACTTCTCAGAATAATCTAAAACATTAATCTTTTGATGAGGGGAGATATTTTTCTTGGTGCCCATTTCCAATTCTTGATTCTCATTGAACTTTCTTTCAATTCTCAAAGACTTGGCAAGTTCAGCCCAAACCCTCCATAAGTAAAGAAAAAGATTGAAGAAAGACTTGGAGAGTTGGTGAAAATTGGAGTACAAGTCTTTAAGTATGATGATACAATAGAAAATTATTAACAATAATAACACAAAAATTAATGAAACAGAGTCTGCTGCGGATACTTTATTATGACATTTACGACTGTATTCCATTTCCTTCTATAGTTAGTAAAAAAAATGGATAACTTTATTAAAAGTAATTTTCAGAAAAAAAAAAAAAGAGAGATTGAAGTGTGTTGGTTGGTGCAATAGAGGAGTCTGCGTGGTACTATATATACATTTTCAGCCATGAATTGTTGAGGAAATGATGAAGAAAAAACATGACAATGTCGCAAGAACTTCTAACAAAAGTACCCACTCAGATTCTTTCCTTTAACTTGCTTAAGGAGAACGAGAGACTACCAGGCTAATTGGTTAGGGAAAATTTATATACCAATCTAATAAAATAAAAAGCAAAAAAAGCAAAAAAAAAAAGAAGATATTTATATTTTTTTTATTTGAAAAAATATATTAAAAAGTCATATTAATTAAAATATCTTATCACTCGTTAATTTAGTATATAGTTAAATATATACACATAATATAAATAAAAATTTTCCAATTAATTTTTTTTATGAGTTTTACCTACATAGGTGTATATAATATTTCTAACTTACTTTTTAATTTTTATTATAATATTTCTTTAATCATCTTTAATACTTAATAAATATTTAATTTTCTTAAGTCAATAAATTTTTCTTTTTTACATTTTAATATTTTATTTTTAAATAAATTTTACCATTTTCATCATTTTAATTGTCATGCTAAATGATTTAAATCTTTTAATTATATATTTTTTTATATTTATAAACTAATTTTATAACTTTTAATACGAAAATTATTTAATTTTTACACAAGTAAAAATATATTCTTTATTTCATAACTAATAGTAATAATTTTGTAACTTATAGAAATAACTTGAGCAATATAATTACTTATTAAGTGAAAAAGATAGAGTAAGATGTAAATTTTAGAGTGTATTTAACTCTACTCAATAAAATAACTTTTGCTAACTGCAGGACAAAACGGGGTCGTTGTAGTGATTTAGTTGGATTATGTGAAACATGTGACCATTTAACATGATAATTGCCACTGCCGTCACGCAATGTAATTACGTTAAAAACATGGTGGTTGTGGAAGTAGAAACCAGAAACTACCAAACAAGTACTGTATTTAATTTAATATTAATAAATTATAACCATTCATTGGGTTAGTAATTTTGTTCAAAAAAATATTATTAATAATTTAATTATAGCTGAAGCAACTTACATATATTGACTATAACATCAAACAAAAATCTTTAATTCAATAAAATAATAAAAGCAAAGAAACAAAAGATAATTTTTTTTTAAATGAAATGAAACTTTTATTAGGATGGAGAAAGTTCATCTTGAAGTAGAACACTATTCAGAAAAAGAGGGAGGAACAGTCGAGGACATTGGACTAAGGAAATTCGCAGCTCTTGCAATAGAATGAGCCACCTTATTTTCATGTATCTCTTAAAACTGCAGCTTCCAGCCGTCAAAACGCTGTAAAAATAGAGACAAAAAGAAATTTAAGTGAATGCAAAAGGTTTAATCAATTTAAAAATCCAAACTTTATGATTTTTTTTGGGAATAAATACAGCAAACTACTTTGTAGTTTCAGTCTTTTTAAATAGGAGGCTGTGATTTTTCTTTTTTAATAGTTTGATCTCTATGTTTTTCCCCTTTTAATATTTTAATGATAAAATATTTAATGCCATTACTCATGCTAACGTAGAATTAAAAATTAATTTTTATTTTTAGTTTTTGATATGATACAACATAGTATTAAATAAAATAAATAAATAAGATAAAATACCTTGTGATTTAACATTTTGAATTTTTTCCCTCTCAATCTTATTTTTTTTGCTTTAATTTTTTTTTTGTCATATATTTAAAAAATTAAATGGACTGATCTCTCGATTTTCTAATTACTTAGTGTAATCAATACATCTCTTTATATGGCACAAAAACGTAAAAGAGAAAGGTCATCTAAGCATGAAATTTTACCAATTAATTTTCTAATTATTTTTATTTTTTTATCAAATTTTTGAATAATTGATAAAATGAAATATTGAGTTTGGTCTGGGTGTAATGGAAAAAAAAAAAAAGCAAAAATTTAGGTATATTGTGATTAAACAGATGATTGATAATTGAGTTGTAATATAAAATTTATTGGTTTATTTGGAGGGGTTTATAATTTGTATTTTTTTTCTTTTTTTAGAAGAGAAACGACGAAAATTATAAGGATTAAATTGTCAAAAAAAAAAAAAACTCAACTCTCAAATTTAAAACATGCCAAATTTAAGATATTTTACTATATTTATCTTTTTTATTCAATATCACGTAAACGTCGCGTCAAAAAATAAAAATAAAAATTAACATAATTAATGACATTAGATATTTTATTATTAAAATATCAAATGGTGAAAATTATAGGGATCAAATTATAAAAAAAAAAAACTACAACTCTCTGATTAAAAAAGTCTGAAATTACAAGATAGTTTGTTGTACTTATTTTTTTTATTTTATCTAATTTTTTTTTTAATTTATCTTAATTTATAATTTTAATTATAGCTATACCTAAATCAAAGAAATTAATCAAATTATAATTAAAAAATAATAATATTTTATACTTATAATTTAAATAAAATAATTATATTATTATTTTTTTCTCTGTATGCACCATGATTTTCACTTCAACAAAAAATACTTTCATTTTTCTCCTCTTTTCATTTCTTTCTCTGTCTTTTTTCCTTTTAATTTAAAATTTCGATTATCCATAAATCCTATCTCGAAAAAAAAATCGTATTTTTTAGTCCCAAATTTATAATTTTAGAGGAAAAAAAAGAATTTAAAAATTAGAAATGGAAGAGAAAAAAAAATGAAAGACGAATGGAGAGAAAATAAAAAATATTAATTAATTTTATATTTAATCACTTTATCTCACCTAAACACAATTGCAGTTAAATTTTACAAAATAAATAAAAATTGATAAAAGTAAAAGCTTTAGATAAAATTGAAAAAGCACAGCAAATTTTGAATTTTTTTTTTTTTTTTTTTTTGTCATTAGGCTATGCAAATGTTGTGTGTGTGGGTATATATATAATTTAATAATTGAATTGAATTTGAATCTCTTGCATAATTAAAATGTTGAAACTTTATATTGCTCATTCTAACTTTAATTGATTTAACTAATGACTAATGTATATAATAGACTCATTCTATACGATATTAACTTTCTATGGAAGGGAGACTTGGTTTCCGTCTTGATAGAATTTAGAAGCATCCTGCCGGAAGATGCGGAGCAGTGTAATGGAAAAATGTTGGAAGAGCATTTAAAGATTCTTAGAAAGTAGGACGAAAATTTTTCTAAGTGCAAAATACTAAAGTAATATGAGTAATTCATTCATGGGCGGAACGCGGAACTAGAGGAGGCTAGGTGTAGTTTTGTCTCAACCACCCCCACAAATTTTTAATTGGTATAAAAAAATTATATTTAATTTATAATACTAAAATATTATACTAATTTAACTTTAATTATTTTTAATAACAATAAAATTACATATAAATTTTTAATTAATTTTCAAAAAAAAATTATATATAATTTATAATAAAATTTTTTTTTTCTAATTTAATTTTAACTTTCCCTAATAAATTTTTCTAGTTACAGCCTGATTTCATTCTCCTTTTGCAAACTAAAAAATAAAAAGGTAGGACTTGACTGACCAAAGTGCCTTAATAACAATAAATAATAGAATGGTGCTTGTGATGTTTGCCAAATTTTATATACCAAAATCTGTATTATGTAGTTTTGATTCTGTTTTCTTTTCCTTTTTTACCAAAAAAAAAAAACAAGTTAGTTTTTCTTTATAAGTTCATATAGTCAAGTTCTTTCACAAAGGCATTCCATGTTGATTGAATACTAATATTTAAGATATAAGAATTTTAATTCTCATCAATATTAATTTTGTTGATGATTGAAAAAAGTTATTGTAATATTATTTATTTTTAATGATTGATCCAATATGCTGAATTTGTTCAATATTTCTTTATTTTATCTACAATTGATTGATGTTCAATTCCTACCAAATTTTATTTTTGAAAGCTACAAATGAAAATTAAAAAAAATAATAATTAATAACTTTATAGAGAATTTTACACGTTTTGATAAGTTATACTTTATTGAAATTTCAATTGTAAATTTTAGATGAAAGTTAAATTGAAAATAATAATAATTAAAGTTTAATAAATTTGAATTGAGCTATTTAATTTTATGAATTTGATATATTAATGAATTAATTAATTAAATTTATAAAGTTAAAGAATTTTATTAATTTTAGTCAAAAGTTTAAAAAGTAGATTGATTTAACTATCAATTTAATATTTTAACTTTTAATTAATTAATTCCCAAACGAGCAATGGTATACGAATATTTTATCCAATTAGGCTCATAGCAATCAGAGAAGAAGAGGCTCCTAGCAATCACAGAAGAAGAGAAGATGAGGCCAACCAAAGACAATCCCAGAAGGCGAACCCGTTCCTCTTCTCCGCCCAGACCCGCTCGAACTGCCGCCACTGCCACTACCACTACCTTCCCCTCTGGAGCGGACTCATCTCCGCCCAGGTCTCGCCAATCTACACTCGCACCTTCGGTCTCCGTCCTCGACCGCGAGCTCGTCACTGAACAAGATACTGTTACTCTGTTTGAAAACCTTCAAATCTCCCAAGAGTACACGAATTTAAGCCCTGAACCGAGGAGCTTTCCTTACAGCGTGAAGCAGCAATGCTGGGAGAAAGCGGAGAAGATCAATAGCCGAGACCCAGATCGATGGCGCCGCGACCCGCTTGGTAATATTGTGTTTAGAAAGCTCGTGGGTTGTCCTGGTTGCTTGTGTCATGATTATGACCACATTGTGCCTTATTCTAAGGTATTTTTATTTTTACAAAGTGTTCCCAATTTCCATTTCTCTTTTTAGAAAATGCATTTGATGGGAAAAAATAACTTAATCCAGATGAAGAGTAACAGATAATTAACAAATTAAATTAATTGCGAAAGACTAGTTTTTTATTTAGAGAAAGCTAACGCATGAGTTTATTTGGGTTGGTAAGGCAATTATGGTGATCGTTTGCGCTAAGTAAAATATGGGTTCTGCATTGATAGAATTGAAAGGAATGGAACTATTTGAAATTTTTTAATTTTTTAATTTTATTTTATGGATGGGGTAATCTTCATTCGATTGGCTCGAGTGTGTGTTACTGAGCTGCCACTCCACTTCTGATACCTAATTGTAACGATAATTGGATCTAATTTTCACTTTTAAAGGCAATGTTTTAATGCTTCTCTTTAACAGCGGTGGGATTGATTATTCGAAAAATGAATTCGACGCTTCTTGATTGATTTCTACCTTTAAATAGAAAAAAAAAATGTTCTCTTGAACTTTGTGAATTTTATTATTGAGTGGATGCATTTGATATGCACTTGTTAAATTTAGTTATTAGGATATGATATGACTTATTATAGTGCAATTGCTACTACCAGTTTTGTTGGGATAGAAGGAGGTGGAGAGAAAAAAAAGATCAGGCAAGCTCTGTGCGCGGAAGAAAGTTTCTGAGACGTAATATGGAGGTTTGCAATAATGCAGAGAGGAGGCTTAGGATGTGGTAAGATTGTGGAATACGATGAGACTAAACAGTACTAGCAGCAACTTAATATTGCCATGATGGAATGAGCTATGTAACAGCTGAAGCAAGAGTAGATCAGTCTGAATTTGAACTTAGGATGTAGAATCAAGCATCTATTAAAGTGTGTTGTAGGTGTAGGAATTTTTTTGACTTTGTGAGTAAGTAAAATCTTTCCCTTTTCACTTCCATGTCAACACAGTAGTATCAGACTTGATAGGCCTTCAAAATTTAAGCCCTCAAAATTTTCCTAGTTAGACATCAACACATTGTATTTTAGGCTTAAGTCTTATCATATTTAGTACTTGCTCTTTAACTCAATCTTCTTATAGAAGAGACTAGAAGCATACAATTGGGCACATTGAAAAGAATTATATAAATTTCTGTTCATTTACGAAGAAGGTTGTTGCCACAGATGACTACTATAGTTGAATATATCTGAAATTATTCAGATATGCTGCATCAATCTTGAAAGGATGGTTCATGAATATACAAAAGGGCAAAACTACATGAAGAATTTCTTTTTGTGTGTGCGTGTGAATGTTAATGCCAATGCTGGTGAGTGGGGGGAGATTTGTCTAGCTCGTTACTTTAGAACTCTGATAGCAGGAGATTGAATAACTTGCTACTGCCTGTTATTGGGATTCTATACTAGTTAGTTTCATTAGTGTACAACTTTCACTCTGATTGTGACAGATACGATGTGAATTTACACTTCGCATCTGATTTTCAGAGGGTACACATGTGTGTACACTGTACCCAATTGCTTGTGGCAGTTTTTGGGTGCCCATCAAAATCTGTTTAATTATGAGGAATTAAACAAGTGTTAACATTGGCTTGATTTATTTTGTCTTTGTGATTAGACATATTATCCCCAAATGTTAAGATTTGGTCAGTGAACATTTTTTTTAGTGGTGTTTGGATTCATAAATGTATGAATGAAAAATTTTGTCTCTGCAAGTGCCAGATATATGCAACTGTTGTTTTGTCATCTCTTGAAAGTGTGTTTGTAAACTTTAAAACATTATTTTTACTTTGAATTATTTGGACCATTTCTAGATTAAATTTTTTATATGCATGGAATTCTGTGTTAGATTAACTCTTTACAAGACTGCTATTCTTGCAGTGTAACCTCTAACCAGTTATTACTCAAGGTCCTGTCAGGAATGACTTCTATGAAACCCTTGTAGTTTGGGAATCTATTTTTGTAATGTAATTTGTAACTTCCCTTTATAATTTGTACATGGCTCACACTTGAGTGATTCAAGTATTTTCAATTTTCAGGGGGGCAAAAGCACGCTGGAAAATTGCCAGGTTTTGCAGGTGAGAGGCTTGTCTTATACTACTGTATGTGATAATGACATTTAACTGGCATGTGGTTCTTCTTTGCTTTGGTATGATATTCTTAATACCTTCTGCCTCGGCTTGAATTCTTCTTGCAGCCCGTGAATGTGAACATTTGATTTTTGCATATTTAATATACTTGTCCTCACACAAAGGTTTCTTTCAAAAATTGTCTGCTCTTTCTATATGATAGAATATTCTAATACAACTCAATTTGTTCTGGATTTGCTTCTCTCTGCTTGTTTATTGCTCAACAATATGGGGCAGTTTGTGCTCATGTTCTCACTTAGATCTAGAAAGACTAATCTTAGGAAACAGAGCATGTTTATGACCTACTGCTTTTCCTGAATAGTCGTGGTTGATGCCCAGGAGTTGCCGCTATTATGCATGGCTCACATTAAGTCCATTGTAGTCTCCCAAGGATTTTGAGCTGTATTGTTCCATTTCCCTTCCCCAGTCAGCTAATGGAAATGAACTTTATTTTTGGTGAAGGCAGGTTATCTTAATAATTAATGCTGTAGAAATCAAAATAAGCTTTTTCTCTGAGGCCAAGTGTTAGTTTGACTACGATACACAATGTAGAGTCTCAAGTAAAAAAGGGCAATTTTAATCTTCTTGTCAAACCAATTAGTACTTCCATCTCTATGGTGCTAGAACCCCTGAATTTTTTTTTTTTTTTTTGAGGGACAGAACACCTGATTGATAAGATGTCAGAATGTCGACAATCACACTAGTCATTGGGTTTCACCTGACTTCTAGGTGACATTATTTTTCAGATCTTTTCAGTTTTATGTAAACCATCAAAAGCATGAAAATTCACTGAGTGCCATTGTGTTCTGCTTTTCCCAACTGGTGCGAGAAATTGGACAATCTCTTCAGGAAAGCTATCTCTTGGTTTATGCTCTGCAGGCAACAGTTAATCGGTCAAAGGGAAATCGAACTGAGCTATCTAGAGCTGATCTCATTAGGAGAAGTTCCTATTGCCGTGTTTCAGGTATTGTGAGTTTAAAAAACATGTAAGAATTCATAAAGAAAGGAATTCAGAGGAATAACTAACTGGAGGCTTTTGAATGAGCTGCAGGACGTGACATGGATCTTATTGAGCTGTCAGCCTATGGCAATGTAAGGCGTGTACAGGATTCAGGAGGTTGTAGAATTCAATGACTAATAAGCTACAGTAACTTATAAAACTTGATTTAGAGGAGCAAAGGAATTTGTTCCTCAAACTAAATACATTATTGAGATGATTCGCATTATATACAGAAGCTTTTGTATCAAACTGCTAGATCTTATTCAATTACTTTCTGTTCTCGTGTTAACCAAGCAATCGCTGATCTGCATACCATGTCTTGTAGTAAAAATTTTATTATCTTTTGAAGAACAGATGCCAGAATTTAACTGTGTATAACTGTTACCATTTCAAAATATATCAGGAGTGGTGAAATTTAGTATCAAAAGATTCTAAATTCTGGAAAACTATTCATTCGAGGAGCCACTTTTATGTTGTTTGTGCTATCTAATTTATGGCTTGATTAGTTCTTGTTACATCATAAAAGTTGAGCAATAATTTTCATGCCTGACTGAATTCATTGGATATGTAAAGTCTTTGTTAAGCTAAGCAAATTTCATATTGATGAAATTCACCTCTTAGTTGAGCTCTTAAATATGAAGTCCATGTCAATTATACCCAGGTAAGCATGTTCTATGGTCTATAAAATAGAAAAGTCTATCATATGGTGTTATCTAGAGAAGCTGATAGCAACATGCAAAGTTATGAATAAGAGACTCGTATTTAAAACTTTAATGTTACATCATTAGTCATTGTACCCACTGTTAAAGGGGAAAAATGAAGAAATTTTTGCATCTCTTTTCTTCTATGAGCTACTTTTTCTCATCTCTTGAATGTCACAAAGAGAACATTAAATGATAAAATTCAGTTTGGTCATCCTCATTGGAAGCTAATATTTTGGTGCCCTACACGTGTCCCATGCAAATGTCAATTACTATTCAAGAAATTGTGCATTTCCTCATATGAAAGGTACCCTTAAACACCCAATTTAGGGTTTTGCCTCTGACTTTCTTTCACCTTTATGTTTTTTTCAACCTATATAACTTGACTCCTTAGAGACAAATTTTTTTATTTGTTTGTCTATAAAAAAATAAAGATTAATTTTTTGTGGAACAGACCTAATCTAAGAAATAGATAAAGGAAAAGAGAACTAAATGGAAGAGAGACTGAGGGTGAGGGAAAAAAGTGGACGGCTGGGGGAGTTAAAAATTGTAGGGTTTTGTTTGTTTGGCTGTTAAAAAATAAATAAATAAATACTATAAAAATTTTAATTTGGACCGATTAATTAGATCGATCCAACTAATTAAATAAAAATAAGTTAAAGAGTTACATTAATCTCACATATGAATATAAATATGGATAATACAATTTTTTTTATTTATAAATTTTTAATCGTAACATGAATGATCAGTGTTGGATTAAATTAGTGAAATGAAATTATTATCATATCAAAAATTTGACATGTAATAACAATTTAATGCTTAAAGAGAAAAAAAATCACAGGGGCTCTTAAGTGGGATACTAATTCATTGTTGTGGCCATTAACTTTGAAAATAATGTCTACATCCCGCTAAAAGAGTAATTTGTATATATAATCATAAACATTAATTAAATTAAATCAAATCGATTCAATTCAATTCAAATTAAAAATTATATATTTTTAGGTAAGGTAATTTATTAATTAATCGTTATTTTAGGATAGTTAGAAAATTATTTTTAAAATTTTTTTAATTTTTAAAATATAATTTTATTTTAATATTTATTAAATTTCTATAATTTTTTAAAAAATTTTATTTTATTTATTTATTACTTTTATAAAATCAATTATTTAAATCGAGTATAAATAATTTTAATTTAAATATTTTTAATATTACTTAATTTAATTAAAATTAAAATATTTAAAAATCAATTTTATTGATTTGGTTAGAAATTTTTACTTCAAATCCAAAAAACAAAACTATCAACACCCCTAATGCATATCATTAGTTTGATTAAACAGAAAAAAGCCACTAGACCAAGAGATAAGTTATAATGGTAGATTGACTGTGAGACCCAATAACAAGGGTTGCTTTTTCAACTTTTATTAATGGCCATATCTTAAAGTGAGTAATGACCATTAACTTATCTTATAATTGGTGGATATGTATGATAGTCAAAATAGTTTTTTATTTTTTTATTTTTATTTTTACCTTTGAAAGGGTCAAAATAGTTGACCACACTTCTTAAGTCTAATTCTTTTTAAAGAGGACAAGAACATCAGTATCCAATTCAATATATTCGATCTCCAACGAGGAATCACTTTAAATTATAATTCATATCACTTAAGTACATAATTATAAAACTAAACCACAAATTTATATTTATTACTAATAAAAACTGAACTTAAGAATTTTTTTTTTTTACATGTAAAATAATTTTCTGAAAAACTAAACTTATGATTATATTTGGAAAAATTCATTTAAAAATTCATTTTAATTAATAAAATTGTATTGAATTTTTGTGTAAAAATTATTTAAAATATGATTGTATACATCGAAAATAAATTTAATTTAATTTATTTTCTTAATAGTAAAAGAAAACACGCCAGCAATTGTGGGCTGGAGCATGCCTGTTTGAAGCAATATTTACAGTAGCAGTTGGCCTTTCGGTGTAGGGGCATTAACATGCCCAAACTTAACTCCCCAAGTTATTTTTTTTAAAGCTATATTTGTACAATATAAATTGCAAATTTCAAGTATCAATGAACAAATATTATAATTTTAAAACTGACAAAAATTAAAGCTAAACAATTTAAAATTTCTGAATATAATTGAGTGATTTTAATACGTGAATTTTTTTATCAGTTTTAACTTGAATTAATTGAATTAGATATCATAAATAACGTGATATCATAAAAAGTATTTCAACTTGTTAATAGGTATATAATTAATGACTATCAGAAAGTTAGGTCATTGCCAGATTTTGATGAATATTTTTTTTTTGTGTGTGTGCAACTTTAGAGCTCTTTTGACATGTAAACTTTAGAGCTGTTGTTTGGGTGCAAGTAAAAGGCAACATTTCATTTTCTTATGTTCTTTATTTTAATGCTTATCTTAATTACCCTTTTACTTCAAGGAACTGACTGTTTCTTTTATGTATATAGATGGAGTAGTTGCCTAATTTATATAAAGTCATCAATTGAAAGATTACCTTAGAAGTAAAGCATTCAATGGAAATTAAATCTGAATGCTTTATGTTCTAACTTCTATTTGACTACATGATGCATCATTTTACCTTTTCATTTCATGGATCATGACATAATAACTATATTTGTGCTTTTTGAGTTTTGATCTCTTAATCTCCTTTAGGTAAAGTCTGTTTTCACTTTAATCATAGGCATGCCAATCAAATAATTGAGTGTTTTTTTTTTAATATATAAGATCAAAAATTTAAATCTCACAATCTTTTTTATTTAAAATTTTTGTTATATATTGATTAGGAATTAAATTATTTTGTATTTATTTGAAATGATGTTGCTAATTAAAAATTATAAACAATATGGACTTTAAATTTTAAAAAAAATCACAGGCAAATTAATTATTATTGGTAATATGGCTAGAATTTGATGATGTATATCTTGAACTAACTGTGATTAATATTCTGAATTACCTGAAAGAACTGAAATTATGCATATGGATGGAAAGAAAAGTGACTATTGCATCCTCATAAAAAGAAAAGGGGAAAAAGGAAAGAAAGCAAAAGCAAATATGCAAATTGGGACCCATAACAACTCACATTATACACAAAATGTGGTCTAAATTTGCTGCTAGCTACAAAATATCTAGTAAACTTTCCTTGTTGCCCATCAATGTGACTCACATTTCTTAGATTTTGATGTATCTACTAAATGCTGTTTAAAGGAACAATTCTTTTTTTTTTGTGGGATCTATATATCCATTCTCTAATGAATGCAATTGACACCCTTTGTTTTCGTCACAATTTAGAGGAGTTGATAGCAATTAGTAGATTGGTTAATTTGCTTTTTATAATTTTCTCAGTATCTTCTAATTACAAATTATAATCAATTTAATATTTGATATGATTTCTAATAATATTAGTAATTCATAAACCAACAGATTTATTCATGTAATAGTGAAGAAGTACTAGAACCTTAAAATTATGCTGGTTTTCTAATAAAAAAATGGAAAAGGAAGACAATTCTTGAAAATATCAGAGAAATTCACTTGCATTTTACCTTTTTGTGCAAGTTGTTTTGTGCCCATTGGACATGAATAGGAAAGCTACTTGGCTTTTTGTGAGAGAAAATTCAAGGTTATCTATACAAGTGAGTGCATAAAAGAATTTAAAATCTTTTTTGTTGGATTGATCATTTTCTTCACTTTAGCCCCAGTACACTCCCCTTTGAACATTATTCACCTATTGCAATGACTTTTTCTGCTCCAATTATTAGTTTACGTTTTTTTTTTTGTGTATGTTTTTAGCATTCTTGGTTCTTGAATCTGTGAGATCTCCTTACTTCTGGGAAATATATGCTTCTTTCTGCAATTTAGATTATATACAACAGAAATAGAGATAGAATAAAAGACTTATTGGTTTGTGTACATGACGGCAGCAAGGAAAATGGAGAAAAAATATCCCATTTTCTTGCTATGGTATGCGGAAAACTTACAGTTGCAGTACATCTAAACATTTTTAGCTACATCTATGAAATTTTCTCCAACCCTAGCCAGTATATAACATCTATAGCAGTATTTACATAAACACAAATTCAGCAAACCAACTGTTACAAGAAAATTAGTCACCCTATAGCTTTCCTATAAGTCCTCCGAAACCAAAAATTTATCCCCTTTTGCTCCTTCATCTGAGTCGGTTAGCTTACTAACTTTGTTTGCAATAAGGCTAGTGACTAAAATGATCAATTCAAGAACATCAATGAATTGAACTTATCCTTGCTCTTATGGTCTACAATCCACCAATTTCAAAAGCTCTCATGAAAGTTTATAGACCGCGACAAGGCAGCAGGGTTTGCCAGCAATACTGGGGAGGTTTCAGCAACGTGATTCTTTTCTTCACTTTTCGGTTGAAAGGCCTTGAAAAGCCCTCCTCCACTATAGGTTTCATTCTTGATTCCAAGTGTTGCCCATATAGAACTTTTTGCAGCTTCATTTGGGACATCAATTCTTAGTATTTTAGGTACTAAAACACATCCATTTTTACGCTTTGTTGACTCTTCTTTCTCCAAATCATATGGTTTAAGCAGATCCCCATTCCTCGAGTGTTTTCCTAATGGAGAATTAGGACTGAATTGAGTCTTCTGATTAGATGATGAAGAAGAAGAAGATTGAGGAGACAACAAAGAGATGTTCCAACCACAGTTCCAAAATGGAGGATAAAATGGCATGGAAAATCCTGGTGGGCAAAAAGCTGGAGGAGGTAATGCAGAATTCCAAGGATAAGGCCAGGGAACACCAGGCAAACATGGAATTGGAGAAGCAAATCCGTTAATGCTTTGCATAGGAGGTTCTCGCAGCCAAGTCTCGCTTTTTTCCTCCATTGAATTTGAAACCGTCACTGAAGATCCACTTGAATAATCATTACAACCATTAGTTTTATGGTCTTTACCTTTGCAAGTACCTGGAATCCTCTGTTCTTCAAAGTTATGAAAACCTTTTCGAGTACCATTCAAGACCTTCTTATCAGCAAGAGTCAATACAGAAGCAATAGAATCACAAATTGGGGCATCTAACCCAAAATTAAGGACTCTGCCATTAGTTTTAAGTCCAGGATTGTGATTGTGAGTTCCATTAGGAGTTTCAATACGAGCAGCTTGAAGCGCCTCTGAAATTGTTATATGGCGATAATGAGAGGCAGAGTTCTTATTTTTGCGACGCCCAGCTCCAACTGGAACATTCCTCATAGTACCACCAGCAGTCCAGTATCTTTGAC
Source organism: Aleurites moluccanus (assembly GCA_948193065.1). Taxonomy (NCBI): domain Eukaryota; kingdom Viridiplantae; phylum Streptophyta; class Magnoliopsida; order Malpighiales; family Euphorbiaceae; genus Aleurites; species Aleurites moluccanus. The sequence continues at coordinate 22,342 of CANXYC010692511.1, forward strand.
AAGCTTTGCAGAAATGGCGGGGTTGGTTGATATTGTAATTGTTGTAATAACAAAATTTTGTATCCATGCTATTACAT
>CANXYC010692694.1:0-10453 GCA_948193065.1 Aleurites moluccanus
GCATTGGGCTAAATTGTTTAGCTAAGAACTAATATAAGCCCAAAATTCGAGCCCAAGTCAGATGGAGCGAATTAGGATTTTATTAGTTAACCTAATGCTAGGGTTAAATGCCTATAAATACACATATGATGTTATTTTTAGATTAGAATAACTTTTCTGCCGTTTTTCAGAAAAAGGAAGTGAACTCTAATCCCAATTCTCTTAGACGAATCTAGCAAAATGTCTTAAAGATTATCTTCTTGTTTGTGAGACGAATCAAAAGAGATACGATATGTTCGTGTGGATACCGTAGAGGCAGAAGACGCAAAAGCTTCTGCTCCTGACTCAAAATCATTCTTTCGTAGTCGAATCATCAACCAAAGGTATAGACCCTAACCTTCTAATCTGGATCTTCATATGGATCATGGAGGAAATTGAATAAAAATTTTTATTCCGTTGCCCTTTTCTGATTTCGATTTCCTATAATGACATCTCATAAATGTTTGCATCTTTATAGCTTTTAACCCATCATTGTAATCTCTCCTCTAGTACCTTCCATCAATATCTCATCATCCCCCTCAGTCCTAGTTGGTAAAGTGTTATCAATTTCAATCCCAGACATTGTATCTAGATGGCAATTTAGACATAATGTATCTCCCCATTAAAAATCCTCATTTCCCTTTTGTATCATTGCAGTGCACTAGGATTGTGAAAGTCCCATTTCAATATGAACAAAATACATAAACACTATAATATGCAAATAAATAATTATTTTTACTAAACCCTAATCCAACGTTCACTGCACAAGAAATTTATTAATAATTTCTTTATTCACCAATTCATTTAAAATTATTATGTTATCTTGATACAATACCAAAAAATAATTTTATAAACATAACATAATAATACACATTGCTTTTGCAAAATAAAAAATTATATATAAATAAATATAATATAATACCCATTAATGGTGATGCCCACAAATAATTATCCTAATAAAATACCAACCCTTTGTTATGCCCTAATTCTTTATGCATCAATTTTTTTTCTTAATCCCTAAACTGTTATGGTTTTTCTGGGGGGAATAATACTTGATTTTTTTTTCTTTGCTCATTATTGAATATTGATCCACCACCCACTTTTTACGAACTCTAACCAAAAAATATGAAGTACTTTTCTTCTTTAGAGAGTCAATACACAACATTTACTTTTTCCCCAAAATCAACGGTGGACACCAAATTTTGCTGTCTAGATTCTCAACTTCTTCCTTATAAATTAATGGTTTCTTCACAAACTCACAGCTGCATTTTATTACTCTCAGTGAAAAGTGAAAGAGCGAGATGTGAGAGAGATAGATACAGACATTTAGACTGAGAAGTAGGCAAGTGAGAGAAAATGAGAGAGAGTGAGTAAAAAAATGCATAATAGGAGAGAGAATGAGTAAATTGCCATGCTTACGTGGTATATTTTAAAAATATAATTGGTTATGTGGCGTCTACATTAGATTTCTGTTAGGGAAATTAATGAAAACTGAGGTTAGGGACTTTCATGAAAGAGTGATCATAATATCAGTAATATTATTGTAATAAAATGAAATTAAGTAATCATAATGTGTATTAGTTAATATTTGAAGGACCGTAGGTGTAATTTATTCCTAATGTTTAGTTAACAATTTTTTTTTTTCCAAAGCGCTAATGTTTAGTAAAATAAAATTGAAGGAAATTAAAACATCTGATTGATCAAACTAAAAAATATGGCTTAATTTAAAAAAAAAATGTCTCTATTTAGCACCACCCAATCAATATTTTATTTGTATTATATTATTATCGTTTTAGTGATTTAGTCTAAGCAAAATTAAAGTGTAATCTTTTTTTTTTTTTTTTTATCAAGCATAAAGGGTCTTATTAGATAGAAAAAAATGATACAACTAGTGGTTTACTGCATCGATTAGTTTCTGCCAAATATAGAGAGAATTCCCAAATTACAAGTTATGGAAAACCAAAATCAAGACTAAAATGCAGTCATACAACCAGTTCAAATTCAAATCATGATAACTCAATAACTTGCATAAAATGACATAAATATTTGATGAATAGTAAATACAAGGATGATCAAATTAATATTTAAAAATAAAATTTCTGACTTAAATTAATTTTTTATTTTTACTAGGATAATATATACAAGTAGTAATTCACATTAATTATTCTTAATTTTTTTCCCAATTGGAAGACAACAATAATTATTTTCTGAAAAATTACTTTTAGCAAATTGGATAATAGAGTTTGGTATTTATTTGTTAAAATTTTTTAGTTAGAAAATTAAAATTAAAATTTCAATATTCTTGATGTATACTATCATTTAGAAAATAATTTTAAATGGTTCTCTATAATTTCTTTGAGGTAAATAATACCACTAATCACTAAATTATTATGATTTTTCTATTTTGATCACAAACAGGAAAATCATTGCAGATTAATACCTAACCTTTCTAAAAAGTTTCACCCGATAATCACTTATCAGATTTTTGCTTGAATCGGAACACGTGGCGTTCACATCAGCCGATGATGATGACGGAGCATGAGATATCAGCGACACATGATGATAATCAAATTTTGAGGATTATTCTAATGTGATCACCAAATTTTGAAAAAATTTAACTGGTTATTCACTCACTAGAAAAAAAACCGGATCGATACATGTGGATGACACGTCAAGTCATGATATTGACTAGGAGTGTCACGTCATCTCCATGTGACAATTATTTACCACGTCACACAATTGATGATGCAAAAGTCAAAAATCTAAACACTAACAAAGTAACTCCTATCAGTTTAAACTAAAAAGTATCAAAATAACAATAATAATTAACTAGTTATTAATATTAAAAAACTCAAAGTTCATAGACCAAAACAAAACAAGTTTAAGCCGTAAGAACAACAACTCCATTATTTTTCTTTTTCTTTTTCTCAACAATCTTGGATACTAGCTTACCTTTTATCACAATCGGCTAATTCTCTTGCAGCATACTCTTACCCAATACCTTGAAGTAACCAAACTGAGTAACATCGAGTATCAGTGCATAATCCTTGTTGACTTTATTTTTCACTTCCTGAGGGATCATTGGCCAGAGCTTGTTAATGTTGATGATAGGGTAGTAAAACTTATTCCTCAACTTGTAAAAGTATCGCATATCGACCTTTTTAAAATACTCAAAATAGTACTTGTCGAAGAGGATCCTATGGTGGTGCATACCTCTAGCATTACCGTGACCACTAAGGTGTTTCCTGTGCTTACCGATATGCCCATGATTAATGCTTATTGACCGCGCTTCTTCCAATTCTTCTTGAATGGTGGTTGCTCTAGCCCTCTTTGTTTTGAGAAGGGTATTTGGCGGCTCTATAAGAGAAATGGACGACTTAGGGTTTGGAAATTTAGATAGAAAGAATCTATAAAATTCTGTTTTACCATCTTGCCCTGATGATGTCAAACTTAAAATCTTGTAAAAAAATGTTATCGTTTTAGATGTAGAGGGCGGTATTTTGGCATATTAGATATGGTAAGATAGATTTACACCTTTGACGTAGTGAAAATTTACTGCTTGGAGATAACGTGGCAGTCCTATTCATCATTATCAGTTGACGTATCATCCACATGTGTTGATCCGATCTTTTTTCTGCTGAGTGAACAGCTAGTGAAAATTTTTCAAAATTTCATGATCACATTAGAATAATTCTCAAAGTTTTGTGATCACCACGTCACCACTAACATGAATGTTGACTCATCAACAAAAATTTAGTTGTCAGTGATGTGGCAGTGACGTGGTATGCTCCGTCATCACCATCAGCTGACGTGGATACCATGTATTTCGATCCTGTCGAAGACCTGACAAGTAATCATCGGATGAAACTTTTTAAAAAGATTAAGTATTAATCTTCAGCGATTTTTTCTGCTTGTGATCAAAATAGAAAAATCTCAATAATTTAGTGATGAATGATATCATTTATCCATTCCCTTTATTAACAAAGAATGGAAAATACATATTTTTCATCCATATTCCTGCATCGATGTCATAGGTGCTAGTTCGAATCCCTGCATCAACAACTCTTATATATAATTTAATTTTTATAAAAATAATAATGCCAACATTTATTTCAATTTTTAGTGTGAGAATAATTGGCAGGGTTTAAATTTTACAATCCTTTTACTCCTGGGTTAGAACCCCAACAATTTTTTAAATTTTTTTTTATTTAATCAGGATAAGTGAAAGAAACATTTGAATGGATAAAAAATGATATATTTAAATTTATCATTTACAATTAAAATTGGATAAACATGGAAAAACATGTAATTGAAATAATATATCAATTATCATCAGATAATACTAACAAATAAGACAAATAATATATTATTTTATTAGATAATATTTAAAGTAATTAAATAATATATATCGTATAATTTAATAAGTAATCAAAATAATATTAATAATTTAATATATTATTAGATAATACTAACAAGTAAAAATTATATATTAATAGTAAATAAAATAGTATTATAAATTCATTATATTATTTATTTCTTTTTAAATGAGCCACATTAGGACTGGGCATACTTCCACACATTCATTTCTAGCTCTCCAAATGACCCAACCAAGCATTATCACAAAACCACACTGATCCACATCCAAAGACTGAAACAATAAATGCAACCAGTCACTAGGATTATCCCCATCTCCCTTATAGAAGCCCACAGAAGAAGAATTCCAATATTGGCATGCAAAAGCACAAGTGACTAGGATATGGAAAGGGGTCTTAATATTAGCTCTATATACTAGACACGTTACATCAATATCCACTCTTCTAGAATGTAAAAGAGTAGTTGTAGGCAAACAATTACATAGGGCACACCAAATACAGTCTTTGGCTTTAGGGAGAATATGGAGATGCCAATACTTCTTCCAAAAACTCGAACCAGATGAAATGAGAGCAAGATAAAAGATTCATGTTTGTATCAATAATAACTCTTAACGCTATATCGACTCTTTGGTTCATGAATCCAATACCAAGTATCATCTCTATTTCTAAAGCTAAGAGGGATTTATAAAATCAAATTCACATCAAAAAGAGAATCAAATCTTTGTTCCAAGCTGCTCTACCTAGAAGTAACATATTTGCCATAAAGGCAGTAGAGAAATCCTCCACCACTTCAGGGGTTATCTTCGCTTGATTCTTGGATGGTAACTAGGGATCTTGCCAGATTGAAATAGAATGCCCTAAACCAACCCTGATACGAACACCATCTTTGACCAACCCCTACAACTCCAAGATGCTTCTCTAAATATAGATAGGATTGTTCCCCAACTTTGCTTCAAGAAAAGAAGTGTTAAGAAGATACCTAGCTTTATAGATCTTTGAAACCCATGAATTAGGATTTGCCAAGAATCACCTATCATGCTTGCCTAGAAGAGCCAAAGTGAAGTCCCTAAGCTTTCTAAACCCCCATAACACCTCCTTCCTTAGGCCCACATATAAGGTCCCAAATCATCTAATGAATTCCACCTTAGTTTCCCCTTATAGAATCCCACCAAAATGAATTAAGCATTCTTGTAGTCTCTTCATAAAAATTGATTGGAAAAAGAAAAATATTCATGGTAAAGTTAGGGACTGCCTGTGTAATGGTTTTGTGCAAAATTTCCTTACCCGCTCAAGACAAGATCTTCCTCTTCCAACCTTGAACCCTTTGCCACACCTTGTCTTTAGTATACCCTAACACCTCCTTTTTTCCTTCTCCCAATGATCGAAAAGAGACCAAGATACCAGCCTTGAAAGTCACCTAATATGACTTGCAAAAAATTACACAGCTCACATTACACATCATTAGAAACATTAGGGCTGAAAAAAGTAAAGTTTTTTGAAAATTAAAAGCTTGACCTGATGCTTGTTCATAAGTGTCAAGAACTTATTTCACCTCCATAATTTGATTTCTGGAAGCTTTAAAGAACAAAAGGTTATCATCAGCAAAAAATAAGTGGGAGACACTAGGAGCTCCCTTTGCAATCCCGTAACTCAAAATTAGGCTGTTGAACCCCTATTTCTTAGTAGAGTTGTTAATCTCTTAGCATAAAGAATAAACAAGTATGGGGATAATAGGTCACCCTGTCGTATCCTTCTTAATGAAATAATGGGGCCTATCTCTCTTCCTCCATGCACAATATAATATCAAATAGTCATTACACAAACCATTATTAAATTTGTCCATATGTGACTGAAGCCCATTTTTAAAAGCTTTTTTTTTTCTAGGAAACCCTTATCCAATCGATTGGATAAGTCAATTTTGGGAGTTGTCTACCCATCTCTACCTTGATATTTCCTTTTCAAAAAATGCACAATTTCATAGGCAATCATGATGTTATAAAAAATACTCCTTCCAGGAATGAACACACTCTAGGAATCTGATATAATCTTTGGCTGAATGCTTTTCAATCTATCTGCTAAGACCTTTGGCTATAATTTTATAAAGCACATTGCATAATGCAATAGGTCTGACATCCTTCATACACTCAAAATTTTTGGGATGAACATAATAAGAGTATCATTCAACCTGTCTGGAAGGACACCATTGTTCAGAATATGGAGACGAGCACTTATTACATCTGACCCCACCACATCCCAGTAGTGTTGATAGAAGGCGAGGTTTATACCTTCCAAACCGAGAGATTTGTCAGGATGTATATCGAATAGAGCCACCTTAACCTCTTTAACAATATACATAACATCAAGAAAACAATCCAATGGCAGCAAAGATTGAATGAAAGTAACCCAAAATCAACTCTTGACGTGAATCTTCCCAAGTGCACCACTTGCCCTGATCATCTTTCAACTTAGAAAATGAATTCTTCTTCTTTCTATGAGAAGCATAAATATGAAAAAATTTAGAATTTGAATCTCCATCCTAAAGTCAATGTTGTTTAGCTCGTTACTTCCAAAACACCTCTTGTGCTCGAAGAATTTCATAATACTGTCTCTGACACCTACAAAATTCTTCAACAGAAGAACGGTCCTTCCTATTCTGAAGGACCTTTATTCTATTTCTACAAAACTCGAGCTTCTTTCTGATACCAACACACTTCCTTCCCCAATTCAAAAGAGCTTGTCCACAATTAAAAAATTTTCATTTGGACTGGAGCTTTAGTCAATTTCCAGCTATTCGTAATAACAATTTTTCACTCAACATGATGAAGCCAGACATTCTCAAAACAAAGCTGATTAAAAAATTAGTGAGGAGATTTAGCTCTAGAATCCATAAATAAATGAGTATGGTCAAAAGATATAAAACCCAAATTTCATACCTGTGCTTGATCAAATAAAATGCACCAAGATTGGGCTGCCATAACCTTATCTAGCTTCTCCTCCACCCAATTCTTTGTTCCCTTCTCCTCTCCCATGTAAATTGATGCCCCTCAATGCCAAGATTAGATAACCCACTATCTTCGGCTACATTACGAAATCCATTAATTAACCATGATGGAAGGGGAACCTTACCCTTCTTTTCCGAAAGAGACAAGAGATCATTAAAATCACCTACACAACACTAGGGTAAGGAGGAAGATAAAGAAAGATGATGAAGAAGATCCTAGGACTGACTTCTTCGATTGCGATTTGGAATTCCATAATAACATATAAATCTCCATCAACACTGATCTTTCAATGAAACTTCCACATCTATGTGACTGCGAGAAAAACCTAATAACCAAGCCATATTTTTCTCCTTCCGGTATAAAACTAACCCTCCACTTTGCCCTGAAGCAGCCACCACAAACATACCTTCATAACCATGCTTCATTTTAACAACTTTAAGATGTAGAACATAAGAATAAGTTTCAACTAAAAAAATCAATTATGGTCTTTTTTTAGGTAACAAGATCCACCAGAACTTGAATTGCACATAAGTTACCTAGCCCACGACAATTCCACACTATGAGACTCATTAGTTTCGCCTGGTATCCAAGGCCTACCGCTGATCAATTTTTTGGGTCTTCTTAAATATTCTAGAATAGGCCTTCTAAAAGCCCCCGAGTCACCTGATCCTCTTTTGCCAATTCTGTATGACGATGTTTCTGATCATACACAACAATACCTTCTTCAGAATTGGAAATATTTTTTCCCGCCATGATCACCTCATTACCCTTAACCATTTCCTGATTATGTGCCACGATCATGGATTCCTTTCCTTTTGCATATTTGGAAGCAATATTTGTCATGCCATTGAATCCGCAATCTTACGCACAATTAATTGAATCAAAGTTAGATGCCCCAACATCCACCGCCATGGTAAAGGGTATTGAATCCTCCTCCACCAAAATCGACTATAGTGACCCGGTTCTTAACCATCTTTTCCCAATGTTATTTGCCCCACGTCCGAGAAGAGATCTCATCCATGCTCCATAACCCCTCTTAATTGGAAGCTCATAAGAATCGTAAACTTTCTCACAAAATATCTGTGTGGCCAAGTTTTCCATAAATAAAATAAAAAGAGGGTAGTTTCTCATATTTAAAATTTGCTCAAACCGAATTACCCTCTATTTTTTTTTCATTTTCCGCTTTAGTGGTAGCCTCACATCAATGGCTATCCTGATTCTCATATAGCTTCTACATATACCCATAAAATTATTGAGATCTGACTCACACAAAGTGTCGATGTAATTGTTATATATTAGGTCATTCGAACAGAAATCCTATTGGGAGATCTTATACTTGAATCCAAAAATTCATGTGAAACAATGGGACCTTCAAAGGGTTTTCATTTTCCCTCAATTGTTTGAACACAAGGGTTTGATTATCAAAGGTCCAAGGTCCATTAGATAGAACCCTGTTCATATCTACTTCATGAAAGATTTGGAACAAAAAGGAAGGATGAATTTTTTTGATATAAACCCCTTTCACTGGATGCCAAATCGAAGTCAACGTCTCTTTATTGCCAGAAAATTGATTACTTTATCCGAAAGAAATAGGCCTACTAAACACCATTTGAGATTGGTATTTATATTGCCAAAATCTTCCCCATAAAATTCAAGCTCGCTATCATCTTCCTCCTCTAAAGATAGTTTTGCATAAATATCATCCAAAGACTCCTTACAACTAGAACTTCCCACTGCCGTGGCTAGAGATATGAAAAAATAAAAAATAAAAACAATAAACTTGTCACTTGACAAGATAGAGAGAAACTTGTCACAAGAGACAAGGTATATTACTATAATTTAATTATATATTAAATTCAATATATTATTAGATAATACTAATAAGTAGTTAAAATAATATATTAATCATTATTATTTTTTTTATAAAAATTACTTAAATATGTGTCACACCCCAACTCTAGTGGTGCAACGATCCTAGGGCAAGGGTAGGCTTACGGCTACCATAAACCCGTAGAACTCACATATCCTGGATCTCATATCCATATATATCAAATATAAACATCGTTTAATAATCATTCTATAATTTATATAAGTATAATTCATATCTTTCTTTTATCATTTCATAATTTCCTCTTATTCCTTACTGATCAAAAGATGAATTCCACATCATTAAGGAACAAGGGTAACACAAAAATAACAATTCATACATCAAAATATTATCATCCCCAAATGACTAACTACGGAGCTCTATAGTACACACCCAATATATATTGTACCATAAGATACAATGAATATACATAATTATGTTTCAAAATAATTACAATGGAGGCTTCTTGGAAGAATGAGTCAAGAAGCTTGATCTTCTCTACTAGCTCCCTTACGAGCTACACTATCACCTGAAATCTACAGAAGAGGAGTGAGCCTTTAACTCAGTAAGATATGAACATGCAATATGAAAGAAACATACATACATATATATACATCTATATCTGTTAATCCAAAGGAAATATTAATTTCAAGAACATGGGTAAGAATCATTATGGGGTTATGCTTACAAGAAATAGAAGTGCTCACAATTGAATAGCACTATCAAATAACATGGTAGAACTACAGAGTGCATCAGTAGCCATGTTACCTATCACAACAAAGCGCATCAGTAGTCCTTGCTACCTTATCTCAAATGCATGCTTGGCCAAGCATACGCCTAGAGCTCGTGGTCCCCTCTAGGTGGAACACTGGTACAAAACCCTACCAGCTAGGTTCCCAAAGTGCACGATGGACCAATGAATTTACTCTCATTAGGAAGAACGTTCTATCCATAGGGTCATATGTTTTCATCTCATAAGAAACATATTGGTCACAAGACCATCAACATATATCATAATTTTAATCATGTTTAACACGTAAGAAGCAAGTGGGAATCATGTGAACTTGATCCAAGAAAATTGACCAAGTCGCTTACAATATATATATATATATATATATATATATATATATATATATATATATATATATACATGGTAATTTCATGAACAATATATATATATACATGGTAATTTC
>CANXYC010692748.1:0-33751 GCA_948193065.1 Aleurites moluccanus
ATTCTAGATCGTTTTCCTTTAATATCTTAAATTCCCAAGTTGAGATTTCCTATTTATTTAAATTTTGCTTTAAAAATTCATCCAAACCAAATTAATTTCTTTCCAATTAATAAAGATAATATAAATTTCAGTAATTGATAACGGCTCTCTGTGGGGACGATACTCTACTCACTCTATTACTTGCTAAAGCGATTCGTGCACTTGCGAAAAGCCCGAACAAGTTTTTAGCGCCGTTGCCGGGGAGACGCAACTATTTTGTCAATATTGATACTAATATTTATCTTTATTATTTTGGTTTTATTTTCTGTTATTTTAAATTTTTTCTTTGTGTGAATCTAATTGTAGGTTTATGCGAAAATCAGGATTGATTGACTTAGAGCCATTCAATCCTGAGATTGAAAGACAGTGCAGAAGAAATCGCAAAGAAACAAGGTTACGAAGACAACAATAACTCCAGCAATCACAAGAGCAAACTGAAATGGCGAATGTTGGAGGAAATGAGGCTGATATGGCGGCTAACCCAAATTTAAATAGTTTTCCACAAGGATACCAAGAGCCGGAGGTTCACCATCAGCCTCAAATAAGGACCTTAAGAGATTATGTACTACCGAATTTGCATGAGGCACAATCAAGCATAGCCCGACCAGCTATCAATAAAAACAACTTTAAACTGGATCCGGCTTTGATCAATATGGTCTCTAACAAACAATTTAGTGGATGACCATTGGAGGACCCTAATGACCACATCTCAAACTTCGTCGAACTATGCAACACTGTAAAAATTAATGGAGTTCCAGATAAGGCAATTAGGTTGATGCTGTTTTCATTTTCATTAAGAGACCTAGCCAAGGAGTGGCTAAACAAGCATCCTGAAAATTTCTTCATTTTCATTAAGAGACCTAGGTAATGCCAACACTGGTGCTGTAGTGAGACAAGTTTTAAACTTCTGAATACTTTCCTCATATACGTCATCCCATTAAAATTTCACCTACTTCCTTGTCAATCTGGTCAATGGCATGATTATTTTAGAGAAATCCTTCACAAACTACTGATAATAATCAGCCATACCAAGGAAACTCCGTATCTCAGTCACACTAGTTGGTCGGGGCCAATTATCCACTGCTTTTACCTTTTTAGGATCTACTTTTATTCCATCCTTTTCAATGACATGTCTTAGGAAACACACTTCAGTAAGCCAGAATTCATATTTGGACAATTTTGCATACAATCTATGTTCTCTCAATGTCTGTAACACAATCTTTAAGTGTTCCTCATGTTCTTCCCGACTTTTCGAATAAACAAGTATGTCATCTATAAATACGATGACAAACCTGTCCAAATAGGGTTTAAATACCCAATTTATCATATCCATAAATATAGCTGGAGTATTTGTCAACCCAAAAGGTAGAACAAGAAATTCATAATGTCTATATCGGGTACGAAAAGCTGTCTTCGACACATCTTCTTTCAATATTCTCAACTGATGATAACCCGACCAAAGATCAGTTTTTGAAAAATGACTAGCCCCTGCAACTGATCAAACAAATCATTAATTCTCGGTAGTGGATATTTATTCTTCACAGTTACCTTATTCAATTGCCTATAATTAATGCACATTCAGAGCATTCCATCCTTCTTTTTAACAAATAAAACAGGTGCTCCCCACAGCGAACTACTAGACCAAATAAATCCCTTATTTAGTAACTCATGTAGCTGTACCTTCAATTCAGTAAGAGCCATTCTATATGGTGGGATGGAGATAGGATCAGTTCTCGGATACACATCTATCTCAAATTCAATTTTTCGCTCTGATGGTAACCCAGGCAAATCCTCTGGAAAAACATCTGAAATTCATTGGCAACAGGAATTTGATCTAACCCGTCAACATTCACTCGGGTATCAACTATATTTGCTAAATATCCCTGGCATCCTTTTCTCAATAGCCTTTTTACAACAGCAGCAGAAATAATACAAGCCAGAGACCCCGTCTGTTCACCTTGAAAAACAAGATATGGTTGTCCCTCAGTTTTAAATTCTACCCTTTTCCCATGACAATCAATAATAGCATAAAGATGTGACAACCAATCTATGCCAATAATAACATCTAATTCAAGTACAAGCAATTCTATCAAGATTATTGGAAACTCTCTACAATCTCTACTTTATAATTCTCATATTCATTTTTAACAATCACAGTACAGCCTAAGGGTGTAGAAACTTCTAAGGGTATTTCCATTAAGTTACTACCCCTTTCAATTTCTTAGCGAAGTTGGAAGAAACAAAAAAGTGTGTGGTGCCTAAGTCAAATAAAACATTTGCTAACTCATTTTGGATAGAAACTATACCTCTCACTGTGATGTTGGAAGCCTGAGCTTTCTGTCTTGTCAGGGCAAATACTTTGCCTTACCCTCAGCTAAGATGACCCTAGAGTAGTGTTATGGCCTCAGCCTCAGCCTTTACCTCCCTGATTATTGCCAAGCTGACTCTGTTGCATAGTAGGTTATGATGTTAATGGTGCTCTCTGCTGACCCTTCTATTGTGGACAATCTTTAATGAAACAACCCTTTTGACCACATCTTAAACAGGATCCACTCATCCATCTATAAACCCCTGGATGTCTCTTATTACAATTCTGACAAAGTGTAGTTGCCAGGTTAGGTCAATCTAGACTGGTACTGGTGTAATGTACCTTGGGGGCTGAAGATGCCATAACATATCTACTATGCACCCTACTATAAGCCCTTGTAGGTTATTCTCTATATATACTAGCTGTTGGATGACTCTGAGTAGGCCAAAACTCTTTGTCAATGGGTCTATACTGTGAACTCTACCCTCCAGTCCCTCTCTGAGTAAACTGAACCTAAGTATTCTATTTTTTTTCTCTAATCTCTTTCTGTTTTTTTTTTCTTTATACTTGGTCTCAATCTGAATTTCCTTATCAATCGGTTTCATCAAAAAAGAAAACTCTACAGCTACTAAAGCACCATGAAGCAAGGTATGCAACCCGCGTCGAAACCTATCAATCAGATCATCCTCAGTAGGAGCAATCTTCATAGCATATTTACTCAGTCTCATAAACTCCTTAGCATACTCAACATACTTAGCCACACTCAAGTTCTACTGTCTCAGCTGCTCAAACCGAACCAATATCCTGCTTCGTACCCCATCAGTCAGAAATTCATCCACTAACCCATGTCTAAACTGATCCCAGGTTGGCAGTATATCATTGTATAGGTACTCCTCTATATGCCTAGAAAACCATCTCCAAGCATGATCTTACAGCAATAGACCTACCAATTTTATTGTTGTGGCATATGAACAAGGGAGTCTTCTAACTACTTTTTCCACTTTCTCTAAAAATTCATTAGGGTCTTCACCCGGCTTTACTCTGAACTCTGGCAATTCTAATTTCAGAAAACTGAACATTGTAACACCTCCCTCCTTAATAATCTGTCGTCCTTTCTGAGGACCAACAGGCTCAACTAGTGTGAACATTGGAGGAATAGTTAGGGGTACTGTCACTAGTGGTGGAATAGGTGTTGAGGCTGTTTCTTGTCTCTCTTTTCTTAACACTTTATATTCTCTTCTAATCTCTGTATTTTCTCTTCTCAATTCTTGTATTTCCCTCAACAACATTTTTGTATTGGCCCGTCCCATATTCTCAGCAACTTCCTCTTCTTCAACCCTTCTTCTAAATATGGGAGGCTCAACTAACTCTGCCCCCTCTATCGATACATCAACAACTACCTCATCATTTGCTCTCCTGTCAAGGAGAAGTCGACCCTGCCTAATAGGTACCTGAACTATTTTTTTTACCTCTCAGTCTTCCTCTATGAGGCGACATCCTCTACAACAGACAAATTTGATATTAATTAACGAAACACAGATAAACACATAATTAACAAAGGACAACAATTGACGATATAAGAATCTTAATGCTTCAGGGTAACCCGATTTACTTAAATCATTTATTCTTATTTAGGTTTAATTATTTATTATGTTTTTCGTTGCTCTGATACAACCTTTGTCACATCCCCACTTCTAGAATGTGACGGTCCTAGGGCATAAGGAAGCATAAAGCTACCTATAACTCGTAGAACCCATATTACCATAATTTAAAGAAAATTCACTAGAGCCTCCTTTGTATTTTTCATCCTATTCTCGACCCAAAATCGAGTCTTTCAAAATTACCCAACTTGCAAGAAAATTACATTCCCAATAATTCCTCCTTTTACCCTCAACTCAACCATTTCAATAAAAATATCAAAGTAATAAATATTATTCATTTTATATTTCAGATAATATCAGTTATATATATTTTATAGTCTTTATTTAATAACAGTATTATCAGTATTTTTAATATACAATAATATTACTAAAACCATCCAAAAATCTCGTGGAACACTAAAATAAAAAAGGACCATTGATAAGCTCTTTACATAAATAAAAGAGGTTCCCAGCTGAAAAAGAAAAGCTGGAACTGCAACTATCAATTTTGCCCCTACAAAATACTAATAACCACAGGGTAAGAAATAATTCTCAGTAAGATACATATATATTACCTTACTTGTGAGGCTAGGTAGGCTCACAAGGAGGGTCAATTTTATAATAGATAATCAATAAAATCAGAAGCAAATAAAATAGAATTCATCATTGCCATTGGAGTGAACAATGGATAGGTATATCAAAAATACTATGGTTATAAGTAAGAGCAACGATTGAAATAAATTATTGAAAGATAACACCTCAAAAGATACATTGAAAGAATTATAGCAAATAATCAGCTAAGGTTCAAATACAAGAGAGTATGACAAATGATCAGATAAAGTTCAATATACAAAGGTTCAGTTCAGAGCAATGACAGATAAGTAAAATTTAGTAATAAATGGGTAGAGGCTACAAACTAGTAGCATGCCAATCAGTACAATCATACAGTTGATCAGATCGCATGGCTAGGACCTTACCCCCTCTTAGCTAGGGTCTATGTAAAAAATTATGTACAATGCTCGATGTATATATAAGTCTATTCTACCGGGTGAGTAGTTTTGTCATTGATAATCAATAGAAGTTCAAATAACAATGTTAATAAATTCAGATATCAAGAAGTAATATGTAATAAAAATAGTTAATCAATTAAATTATCAATTAAGGTAATAGAACAAATTAAGGCTTATGAAGGAAAGCTCGGTTACAAGTTGGGGTTTATATTCCAATGGGTATAATTTTCTCAATTATGCAATTCAATGTGGTTTTAAGGTAACAATGAAGGGTCAAGAACAATTATGTTAAAATCAATTATAAGAAACAAATTATACACAATTAAATATATAAGATATTTCAATGAGTTAGCAATTTCAACAATGCTCAAAGGTCTTAAGAATGGAATTAATGAACATTTAGAAACAATATAAATAAATAAATTCACAATGTAGATTTGGTCAATCAAAGATTTAAAGCTTGAAATTTCAATTAAATTATTTAGACACAATTCAAGTAAAGTATATGTACTCACATTTAAATCAAAATTCCAAAAAGTCTTCCTTTCTTCCCTTAGTCTAAACAAAAAGGATTATCCAATATTTCATCCTCTTTATCCTTTCCCTTGTTAGCTACAAAATTAATTAACATGGGTTTAATACTTAATCAACTTAAAAGTATCAAATTAAACTCTTAATTTTATCCTATAATGTACCTTGGCAGCCCTAATTGATTTATTCATTTATCTAGCTACAGATATCCAATTGTTCTAATTGTTTTTCCTAATTAAATAGACATCTGAGGCTATAACATATCCAAAGATCATATTTTTCTAAGTACTACTCAATTTATAGTGGAATTTCTAAACTTGTCTTGCATCCTGCATTCTGTTTTATTCTGCAAATTCTATCCGAGCAATCGCTGCTTTTTTTTTTGCAACTTAGCGTGTAAGTATCCAAATACTATTTTGTTTTCATAGAAATTTAGCTAAGACATAAAGGAACATTTTTTTATGTTTATATTTTTCCTAAATCTGAACTTAAGGTCTTCAAAATTACAGAATTCAGTTGGGTTTCTCAGTAGAAACTCTAATCTGAGCCAGTCTTATTCAGTGACTTATATCTCTAAATACGTTCTGAATTTGACAAAACTTCATTCTAGACATATAATCTAGACATACATATCTACACTTTCATGTTTTCCATTTTATCAAATTCTGCTCATAAACCTACAGAAATTAAGACACAACATTATATTTTATACTCTTCAGGTTTAGATCCTTTACTTTGACCTAACATTTTATATTTTACAATTTCTTCACTAAATTAATCTACTCATTTTCATTAATTAATCTGCTAATATCATATCTTATAACTCTAACTCATGTTCTATTTAATTAATTAAAATTAAACAAATAATTCTTTGAGTGAATTTTAATTTTTAAGTAAATTTTGAAATTTTTTTTTTACCTTAGAGGAAAATTGAAGAACTTCTTCAATTCTACTTGTTTGCCTTCACTCCTACAACTTCAATCACCAAAGCAAGTTTACTAAATGATGGGAATGACTTTTCTAAACTTAATCTAAAAGAAATTTGGAGAGAAAGATTAAGGGGAAAGAAAAAAAGGGGGAGAGAGCTTATCACCAATTTTTTTCTTATTTTTTTTTATAGAATTAATTAATTTTATGGTCAATAATAATTTTAATAATTATTTTTTAGCATAAATATTTTTTTTATTTATGATGTCACCTTACTTATGTAATAATTCCCTTCATTTTTTCATTTAATAATTTTTATGTTGAATAAATTGTCAAGTTGCATAATTTAAATTTATAAAATAAAAAAATAATATTGTTAATCTAAAACTCTCTAAATGGCTGACTCTCTTTGAGTTAAAATATTGATTTTGGATGCTAATATTTGATTAATTAAGTTTAATTAAGTTTGTACTTACTAATTATTATAAATTTGTCATTTTTCTTAAATTCATCTTTTTCACTTATCTTCCATTTGATCTTTAGACACTTTCTTAAATCCATTTTTATTTAAGAATATTTTTAATTTACTTGAAATCGTAATTTTATAAAATTTATTAAAAATAAAAGACTACGAAGTATGCAAATTATATATCTCACCTAAACTTATTTCCTTATTTTCACTAATTCATTAGTTAATTTGAATTATTTTAATTCCAAATTAATTTTTCTATGTTACTTCATCATCTAACTACAATTTTTCTCTTTCAATTTTATTATAAGAATTTCTAAAATTTTTTAATAATTCCACTATCGAATAGTTATTCATTATAAAATTTCTTAAGTCTCTTTAAACAAAATAGTGAATATTATACAATGTGATATTTTCACTATAATTAAGAGCATATTTATATATTTATATTATTTAATTTTATTCCAAAAATTTCAGACAGAATATAAAGTAACATTCAGTAAACTCTTGAATGCTCGTTGTTGAAGAAAATCACAAGTCATCAGTGTTACTCACCAGGAACTAATAATTACGTAGTGCAATTATTAGTTAGACAGGACTCGATCTATGTCCAGCTCAACCATATATTACATGTCTATAGCAGCAACTCATTATATATATATATATATATATATATATATATATATATATATATATATATATATATTCAGGATAAGATATCTTTTTTTATTTGTTGGTATATCATAAATAAAATAAGATATCTTGTTTCACATGGTATATATATATATATTATTCAGGATAAGATTTTTTTTTTTTTGGGTACATCATAAATAAAATAAGATATCTTGTTTCACATGGTATAAGCTTAATACACAAGTATGAACAGAAATCTTTAATTATATATTCTAAAATTTCATATTAATGCACTATTATGATTCAAAACCTTAATGAGATTTGAAAAAAAAAAAAATTATTTTATGTGGGAGAAATATTCATTATTTGAGAGAATAATTATTTTTAATTGAGTTAATTACTATTTGTCCTTGTAAAATGATTTAATATATTATATGTCTTTGACCTTTTAAAATTACACTAAGTCTTCCTAACGAATGTCACGTTATATTAATACCCATTTCAGTCCAATTTTGTCGTTAGTCAACCTTAAAATGATCAATAAAAACAGTAAAAAAATAAAAATACTCTTATTTTTTATTTTTAATTAATTACATTATATTTTACTTTAAAAAATATTTTTTTAGAGTTAAAAAAATTCATTTTCATATTTTTTGACAAATTTAAAAATAAAAATAAATAAAAATATTTTTTATTTGTTATTTTTTATTTTAAAAAAAATAATTTAAGAAGAAATTAAATTATTTCTTGTTAAATTTTGTAATACAAATAAAAAATTCATTTTTATATATTTGATAAATTTAAAAATAAAAAATAACAATATTTTTTAAAAAATATTTTTTATTTTTTATTTTCAAATTTTTATTTTTTAAAAAATAAAATAAAAAATATTTTTATTTATTTTATTTTCAAAGTTGTCAAAAAAAATATAAAAATATATTTTTTACTCTAAAAAAAGTTTTTAAAGTAAAAATATGATGTAATTAATTATAAATAAATGGTAAAGACATTTATGTCTTTTTATTATTATTATTAATCATTTTAAGGTAGATTAATAATAAAATTGGATAAAAATATCTAATAATATATTGTAACATTCATAAGGGGGAATAATATATTTTTGAAAATTCAGAAGGGAGTTAATGTATTGATTCATTTTATAATAAGAAAATTGTAATTAACTCTTTTTAATTAGGTGAAATTTTTTATTTAATTAGAATTAATAATAGATAAGACTATAAATAGTAGTATTATAGAAATTATAATAAAATAAAATGTATTTATGATGATATTACAAGAGTGTTTATAATCTTATTTGTTCAAAAAAGACAAATATTAATACATATGAACTTGAAAAAACAAACGCAACACAAATTGAGATTTTCTTTTTATATTTTTCAGAATAAACTTATTTCAGTCAATCACTTTAATGCTCCACTTGCTCCCAAACTCAGGCTGATCGAACTGGAATACACTTCCCATTCGGTCTATTACAACTTATTACATATAAAACTTCATATCAAACAAAAAGACTACCAATTAGTTGCTTGTTTGGTGCCTTAATATAGGCCAAATGTGTTGAATTAGCAACTTTAGTCAAAGTTTTGAGATCATAAGCAATCCAACACTTGGATGATTGGGTGTGATAGAAATAACCCAAACACTTGCAATCCTTGGTACATTTATCGCTACAAGCATCTTGTTTCATGGGTCCATCTCCTTTTGTGTACTTTGAATTGAAATGATCAACTCCTTCAAGTTTATAATAGTGAAAATCGTTCAACCCACATGAAGCTACCTTTGCTGGTTGGCACTTCTTGCTCCAACCCAACAATCCTTTTGGAGATGGACAAGCAACACATTGGTCTTCCTCGCAAAGCCCAAAATTCCCACATCTTTCTGGCAATTGGCATTCTGTTTCCCACGAGTCTCTAGAAAACAAAGTATAGGTCACTTCCCAAGCACTCCAATCTGCATTATCTTCATAAGTATAGATTTTAAGATTTCCATCCATTTCCAATCGAAGATACGACAATGTCGTATTATATTTAGGCCTTCTTACAGTTAGAGTTCCCCCAGTTGAGTTTGCTCCTTTGTATTCTAATTCCAGACCTGATCTAAACGTTACCTTTTGCAAAGGACCTTCTGAAACACTTAACAAATCAGAAAATAAAAAGTAAAGAAAAGGTTTTGGGGATTTTGGGCTTCTATAATACATAGCTAAAGTCTTATCGTCCATAACCAAACTATATGCACCATTTAAATTCTGTTTTTTATTAGCTCGGCTCACAAGTTTATTTGCACCCCTAAGTTTTAGGGACTGATCTACTAAAAGGGTGTCAGTTGGATAATCAAAACTTTGCCAAATAAATTTACCCTTTGAATCATGAAGAACCATATTACCATTTGAAAGTAATTTGAACCCAACAACACCTTTATTGGCAGTATTGGTTTGCCAAGCAACCCGGCCATCGGCATCTGCGAGGACTAAGTTTCCGTCAGTGCCGAAGGTGAGTGTGGCGTTCTCGCCAACTGGGTTGCCGCGATTGGCTTCCCAAACCCAACGCATTAAAGATTCAGACCTTACAGTACCCATACGCAAAGCAAGAATAAAGGCATTAGGGGTTGTGTTATAAAAGCAAAGTTGGAATGGCTGAGCAAATGGGTCCAAGGCTCTGTAATCTGCTCCATATTCGACAATATACTCGCCGAAATCACCTTCATTAACGTATTTGAAAGTAGCAGAGGGAGGAACAGAAGCTTGAGCGATGATGGAAAAAATGGAGAAAATGATGCAAAGAGAGAGCAATGGGTATTGAATTGGAAGAGAAAAAAACATTTTGATTTTGGGGGGTTTGGTATAACAATGAGGGTGACAGGTTCCATTTTTATAGCAGATGCGGAGGGGTTTTTAGTGATTTCCATGACATAATTTTAAAGAATTATTAAATAATAAAATTACATACGTAAAAGTAAATTTATATAAATAATAATAAATTTTATTTTATATAAATAAAAAGAATATATTTTTCATTTAATTTAATAATTTTTGGAATTTAAAAGAGGTTGGAATTGGATAATGAATGGGCTCTTTTAATCTAACTATTAATTTTGCCAACGACAAATACTTTTATTAATTAAAAAAACTTTGTTTATTGGACAATGGGAATCTCTTGCAGTTCCCACGTGCCTCTTTTAGATCTAACTATTAATTTTGTTAACCAACCTTTTTTTTTTTCTTTTTACATCTTACAAAGTTTTAGTTGATTGTTGATTAAAAATATATGAAAATATCATTTTAGTTTAATATATATATATATATATATATATAAAATAAGAGAAACGTCAAGGAAAAATAATACTATTACAATGATTTTTAATTATTTTTAATTAAAATAAATATATAATATTTTTATTATTTTTAAATAAATTTATTTTATTATTAATAATATCCATTCTTAAAATTTTACGTTTATTTTTATACGCGATGTAGAGGATGTTTGGATGTTCTTAAAATAAACATCAAACGTCGTTTTAAAGTTTAAAAAATACTAAATAAAATTTTAAAGTATTTAATAAATTAATTCAAAATAATATTTTAAAATTTAAAAATAAAAAAAAATTAAATTAAATATATCAACTAATTTTAAAATAATATTTTTAAAATTTTATTTTTTAAAATCCCATTTAATCCCAAACACCTCCAAATATTACTCTTCTTCAAATTTCTGAATCCGCTCCGCACGGAAGGGACAAGAAAATAAATGTATTCACCTACTTGTTTTGGTGATCATGACAGCGTTAATCCGATTTCGAAAAAAAAAATCAACAAATAAGGAAAAGGATTTTTATGGTACTAGGCAGTCCAACATATCACTATGCACCTTACTTTTAAAATCAATTTAAACCAATTTAATTTAAGTTTAATTTCTCCCTACAAAATATTAGGGTTTAATTTGGACAAATGTTAAGATAATCTTTGGTACGTAAAATTTCAAAAGATTTTTTAGAATTTTGGTTTTAAGTTTTAATAATAATTAGTTGTAAGTTTGTGTTATGCATAATTTTATTTTATTTTATTTTATTTATATTTTCTTAAAATATTTTAACATATAAAAAATTATTTTTATTATTTTATTAAATTTAAATAGCATCTTTTGATAATTTTAGATATTAATATAAATAAAATATTACTCAAGTTTATTATGGACTAATTAGAAAAATAATAAAGAAATATTATATGTATTAATTTATATAAATTTTAATTGAAATTTACAGAAATAATGATGTAGAAATTAAAAAATTAATGAAATGATTTTATAAAAAAATTGAGATACACCTATTTTTTAAAAGAAATAAGAATTTAAAATTTTTGAAGATATTTTAACATTCAATCATATAAAAAAAAAATTATCTAAAAGACCTGATGATAAAATAAAAATTTAAATTTTTCAAAAAAATATAATTATATTAAAAATTCCAAAATAAATTATTTTAGTATTTTTTTATTTATTTCAAAATTGAAACTCATATTTTGTTTTTTTATAATTGAGAATGAATTAAATAAAAGTTATAATAAAATTGAGCCTAATGATAAGTGGTCAAAATTGAGTTTAGTGATGAAAAATTATGAAAAACTAATTTCTATTTCAATTTTGCCCCATGAATATAATTGCATTTAAGTTTCAAAATCAAGATAACATTATCTATTTTAAAAGTTGAATATAATTGATACTTTTAAAAATAACTAAATATTTTTTTTTTTTTAAAATAAAAATTTTAAAAATAAATTAAATAAATAAAAAATAAAGATTTTAACTTATCATTTAAGATGATAATAATTATAACTAAATAAAATTTTATCAAAATTTTTATTTTTTTTCTCATTCAATTTGTTTTATATTAATTTATTTATATTTAATTAAAATAATTATTTTATAATCATATTTTATTTAAAATTATTATTCTTAAAAATTTTATTTTTTTTATTTTAAATATTAAATAATATTATTAAATACCACCTCAATAATATTAGACTGGTTTGATGATTTACAGTTGAGATTTATAATGGTAGGAGCACATAATGTATAGAATCAAAGATCTTTTCAGCATGGATTACTACTTAGATGATGGATTGGCTTCCACTACTGAATTAGCTTTCTCTGTCAAACAATGGATTCCGTCAACATTGACGTCTTTGAATAATTCATAATTTTTTTTTAGGTGAAATATTATTTAATTTTTTTTTTGAATAAAAATATTATTTAATTTTTGAAATTAGATAAAATTAATAAAATAATTCTTATATTTTTAAAAAATAATTATTAAATCTTAATATTTAATTTTATCAATAAAATAGTATATATATCTATTTTGACCGTTAAATATAATAAAAAAAATAAAAATATTTCTCATTTTCTATCAAATTTTATTTTTTATACCATTCCATTAAATTCTCAATTAAATTTTCTTAACTTTTCATCACCATCAAACCTTTCATTCTCTATATAATTCCACCAATCACAATATTCATACACAATTTTTTTTTTTCTTTAATTTCAACAAATCAAATTTTACATAATTAATTAATATAAAAAAGAAAATGAAAGGAACTTTACAATGCAAAAAAAAAATGTAAAAAAATATTTAAATGGAAACTTTTTACTGAGAAAAATAAAAAGAAAATAAAGGAAAATGAAAGAAATTGAAAAAAAAATAGAGAAGAAAATGACGAAAAATAAAAAAAAAATGAAAGAAAAAATATAAAAGTTGGGGATGAGGGCATTTTGAAAATATAAGTTATTTTATTTTTTATTTTTTAATAGAAAAACTCATAAAAAATGACAGATAAATCAATTATTATGACGAAATTAAATATTAAGAATTTAATAATTATTTTTTTAAAATGTAAAAATCACTTTATTAATTTTTCCTTACTTCAAAGAATAAATAGTATTTTATTTTTATTTTTTTTATAATCCATAAATATTGAGCAAAAGAAACTATTGCATATCAATATATATAATAAAATAAAATTTAAATTCAAAATTTACAACATTTTGACCATGTTTATCAAAATCGGATCGAATCAACTATTTTAATTGAAAAAATTAGAAATGGAACTAAGAATCGGTTAGGTTAGCTCCTATTTACCCGTCCTAAAAAAATCAGTTAAAAATCAATAAACCGATTGGTTAACTAGTAAATCGGTCGAACCAGATTTATTTTTTTGGTTCGGGCTGAATATCTTTTTTTAATTTTTTTTTTAAATTTTTGATCAAAACGACGTCTTTTTTTTAGCAAAAACAACGCCGTTTTAAATTAAAAGAAATTAAAAAAATTTTAGTAGTTTCGTTTTAATTTTACCCGACGTCAAAATTATGACCTTATCATATAAGTAGATGTTTAAGCAAGTAAATATCCATAACTTACTATATGTATAACTTTTAACTTGATATAATTAAATTGACACTATAATAATATGACTTTATATAAATTATTGATTTAGCCATAATTACATTATATTTATTTTTATCATATATATAATAAATATCAAATTATATATACATATATATGTATACCGATTTTTTTTATTTAACTGATTCGATCTCAGTCGAATATCTGATTCTCTATTTTTATTAATTTTTTAACCGGTTCAGTTCTGAAAACATTAATTTTAACCATAAGCAATCCAACACAAGATATTTTACTATATAAGAAATAAATATCCACGTGCAATAGTTACCCGATATTTACATTCCAAGATATTAAGAAATTTTGATTATCACCTTAATTAAAATTATTAGTTTCATATTTACATTCCAAGATACATTTGTTTATCACCTTTAGTTCTTAATATTCCAAGAAATTAAGAAATAAATATCCCTATGCAATAGTTACCGATAGTAACCAAGATATTTTATTGCATTCGGATTGCTTATGTTACCTAAAAACTTGAGTTTTCTTAGTTTAGTTGGTTGTGTTCTTTTATTAAGCAGAAATTATTTAAGTATTAAATTATATTTTGAAATGATAATCTATAATGGGATTAATATGATGTGAAGTATATGATATGCTTAGCAAGTAGACCTATAATTCTTATTTTATAATAGTTATAACTTTTATATATAATTAAGTTTATTATAAATTTGAAAGTTTTATATTTTTTCGTTCTTATTATCAATAATATACCTATAAGTTCGAAGAATAACAATTAGAGCATAAGGGAAGATTAAGGCAGGAGAGAAGAGGGACTTATGGCACGAGGGAAGAAAAATAATTTTCATTGTACAAATGCTGACCTAGGTTATTTTAAATTTAAAATAAATGATGTTATATCCATATATAATTTTTATTAGTCAATGTCACAAAAAATGAGATGAGAAATTTTCATGAAATGAGTGAGATATAATAGTATGGATATTATTATTATAAAATTTAATTAAAAAAAATCATGTACAGTCAATAGTTAATCCGGCGGTGTTTTGTTATAACAATGAGGGAGACAGGTTCCATTTTCATAGCCAGATACGGAGGGGTATCTAATGATTTCCACAAAAGAATTTAAAAGAGGTTGGAATTGGGTATCCAATGGGTTCTTATCCATCAAATTATTATGAAAGTGTTTTGATATTTAATTATAAAATTAAATTATTATATAAAAATATATATATAAATAATTATGAAATTTTAAAATATTTAAATAAATATTAATTATCAATTTATTTTATTCATATCAACAAAATCTAATAACTAATAAAACTTATAATTACCGAATATAAATTTTATAAATTAAAAAAATATTTTTATTTTAAATTAATAATTATCAATCATCCCTTAAAATATTTCTTAATTTTGATAAATAATAAACTCTTTTACTAATTAAAAAACAAAAAGACAATTTCTTAAAGTATGACACTTTGTTTGTTGGACAACAGGAATTTTTTGCGGCTCCCACATGGCACTATAGGATGCTTTCCACAGGCTGCTTTATTGTAACTTTAAAATGAGAAATTTATTAATATAAATGAATTAATAATGATTTAATATATTAAAATATTAATTATAATATATATTTTATAATTTAAATAATTAATTATTATATTTATTTAACTATTTCATTCACCTCGTAAAGTGCAGCTTATAAAGTTTTTGTTGATTGTCGTTGAAAGATTAAATAAAAAAATAAAAAATAAAAAATAAAAATAAAGGAAGAAAGAGAGCTGGCAATACGAGAGAAATGTAAACAAAAAAAAAAAGCAGCACTGTTTAGTGTCATCATGATTGACCAACTTGCGTTTTTCTATATAGGGAAGGGATAAGAAAATGAAAGTAATGTTTGTGATCATGATTGCATTAATCTAAAAAAAAAAAGATCAGCAAATGAGGAAAAGGATATTTATAGTACTAGGCAGTCCATCATATCACTATGCACCTTACTTGTTAAATCAATTTAAACCAATTTAATTTAAGTTTAATTTCTCACTATAAAAAATTAGGGTTTAATTTGGACAAATGTTAAGATAATTGACGTCGATATATTATGTAGCTAAGCTTTATTAAATTATTTTATTTTTAATTTTTTTTTATATTTTACTAGTTTTATTTATTGATTTTGGTTTATATTATATTTTATATTTTTATGAAGAATTTGAAAGTAAATAGAAGAGGAATTACTATTTAGAAGAAGGTATGCCCATGTTTGTAGGGCATGTGAAGCTGTGTGTGTTGCTACTGTTTGAATTTTAGTGGAGACATGAGCATGTCTTGTATATGCATGGGCATGTGACTATAAGACATCAATTATAAATAGCCTCTCTTTCTAGGGTAGAAGGCGATTAGAAATTAAGAGAAATTTTAGAGAGTAAAGGGACTAGGAGAGAGCAAAAAAGAGAAGAAAGAACACAAAATCAAGAAGAATCATTCTTCAAAGTTTTTAATCATGAGCTCTTCCTTATCTTCTTTCATTTTTATTAATTTTATTATAAACCAGTTCTTTTTAGTTAAGGTTATGAAAAGTCTAACTCAAATAATATATTGAAATTATTTTATTTAATCAAGACAATCTTATTTTCATATTGGTTGTGGATTATTGTGCTTAATGCTATTTGAAACTTGATCACCTCTTAATTAAATTGATTCATATGAATAAATTGAGAAGAAATTTTATATATTCGACTATAATAATTCATGGTGTGAATTGAATATATAGAAATATATATATACATGATTTATTTGTTATATTATGCAAGTATTTTCATTGAATCTAATGTACTCCTATCTCAAGAACTCTATTAGAGAGATCTAATAAGGTTTACTAGATAGAAATATGCTTGATATATCTTGAGAAATAATATTAAATGATTTAGGAAAAACTCTAACTCATGAAAAAA
Source organism: Aleurites moluccanus (assembly GCA_948193065.1). NCBI lineage: Eukaryota > Viridiplantae > Streptophyta > Magnoliopsida > Malpighiales > Euphorbiaceae > Aleurites > Aleurites moluccanus. The sequence goes on from CANXYC010692748.1 coordinate 16,950, forward strand.
ATAATTTGTCTTGGTTAATTTAATATATTGATATACATTGGATTGATTAGATGGACCAATGACCTTAGCTATTTTAATTTTCTATTTATTGTTTGATATAATTAATTAGTTTTTCTTTGATTTTGTTTTAGTTTTAATTATTTCAGTTTTAATTTAATTTAAATACCCAAATGATTTTAGATTAACTATAATTTTAGTATTTATTTTGTCAAGTTCTCGTGCGAATAATATTTTTATACTACTTGATAATTAGTATACTTGCTAAGGTTGTATAATTATAGTGATAAAGTTTCTGATATTTTTACGAGGGATTTAATTTTAAAATAATGTTGGAGCTTGTTAATCTTTATTAATTGGAATTTTTCTTTTTATTTAATTTATTTTGAAATTTTTTACTTTGTGCAAATTAACTAGTGTATGACATGCACTAGTGGAGGAGAATTAATAAAGTACAATCCAGAGATAGAAAGAATTTTTCATACCTTGCAAAGAGCTAATAAATAAGAAGATAAAGAGCAAGAGAAGCTTGATAAAAATAAGCAAAAGGAAGAAATAGAAAAAAGAGATGATGAATAAAGAAAATGCAAATTGATCTCTCTTGGATTGTGCTTGTCAAATAATAAATGGAGCTACTTTCAACATTAGTAGACCAACTATTCAAGCCAATAATTTCGAAATCAAGTCTGTTAAGAGATTCAAATAAGTGTATAGTTTAGTGGGCTTCCGAGTAATGATCCCAATGCACACATTGTTAACTCTCAAGATATATGTGACACATTCAAGCATAATGGAGTTAGCGAAGATGCTATTAGGCTTAAACTTTTTCTATTTTCGCTATGTGATAAAGCTAAGAATTGGCTTAACTATCTTCATGTAGTCAGTATTACTACATGTATTGATTTGACTCAAAATTCTTGGTTAAATTTTTTCATCATTCTAAAATAACAAAGATGAGAAATGATATCACAACTTTTGTGCAACTAGAGAGAAAATAATTTATAAGTTTTGGGAATGATTCAAGGAGATGTTTAGAAAGTGTCCTCATCATAGAATACCAATGAAAGTCCCTTGGCAACCAAAAGAGGGGGGGAGGGGTATGTGAATTGGTTGTTTAATAAAATTAATGACAACTTAAAGATTAATAAGTGAAAGAGAGAAGGAAAAATTCACACAAGGAACTTATAGTGGTTCGGCCAAAAATAACTACGTCCACTTCTCAAGATCACACTTGAATATTTCACTAACATTGATCTTTTTTCAGGTTAAAGATCAAATCTTAAAGTATTTAGGCTAACACCAAACCTTACAAGTGTTTTTACAATAAGGCTCACACACAACCTAAAAGAGATACAAGAGATGAGAAAGAAATTACCTAATAATTTTAACCCAACTCTCAGGAATTAATTACACTTCAACAACCTTGAAGTTTTAGCAATTAATTCTTTTTACAATAGAAACTCAATTTGAAACTCAAGAACACTTAAGGACTTTAAGATATGAATTAATGCATAATAAATTGGTTGTTGTTATTGTAATAAATTCATATCAGCTCTTACGTTTGGGTGTATTAAATGAGCATTTAATGTAAATCAGAGTTGTTCCAACGACTATATTTTTTGTCAGAATTCAAACTGTAGCGGTTGCTACACAATAAGTAGCGGGCGTGACTGATGCTCCAAAGATTTCAAGATGCTTCTATATTTTCTGAGTTTTTTTAGTAGCGGTCGCTACATTCTGTAGCAGGCGCTACTTATAAGTAGCAGGGGCTATTTAATAGTGTAATGGGCGCTGCTGTTTTGGCTAGCTTTGAATATGAATTTTGTGGTTGTGACTTCTTGGTAGCGGTTGCTACTTCAAACTTTAGCATGTGTAGCGGTGGGCACTCATATAAGTTGCGGGCGTTACTTATGTAGCGGCGGGAACTGATTCCAGTCGCGAGTGCTACTGAAGATGGTAAGCTTCTGTGTCTTCTAAATCTCTTAGTAACGGCTTTTACTTATAAGTCGCGGACGCGACTTAACTGATTAGCGGGTGCTACTTAACTGGTAGAGGGGCCTATAGAACTAATTTCTTTTAATTTTTCTTCCTTTATAGTTAAGTAGCGGGGGCGACATAGTAGTGTAGCAGCCACTACAAACTACTAACCTGCAAACTTGAAAAACTATCCTTGCATATAATCAAGCAAACATCATTAATAGTTTAATTAGTTATTTGCACACATCAAAATGAGTATGTTAGGATATCAAAGATCCAACAATCTCCCTCTTTTTGATGGTGACAAATAACTTTTAAGTGCAAGAGATAAAAAATATGAACTAAAGAAATTTTTGAGAAAATGGAGCAAACCCCCTTAAAATGTGCCACACAAGTTTTAAATCATATTTTTAGAAAGTTTGCACTATTACTCCCTTTTTGTTTGGAAGCAATCAAAAAATCATTTATCAATGGAGGGTTTTCTGTCAAAAACATGTAGCAAAGAGAAGAGAAAGCAGCAGCAACAAAGAATGCAGGACAATCACATCAAAATAGCCGCATTTTATCAACATCTCAACTCAAAATTGCATTAACATTTCAACTCAACTTAAGAAATTCAACATTTCAATTAATATTGCAAGAACTGAATCAATAATTCAATATTTCAATAAAATCAACATTGCAAAAACAATATATCAAAAGTAAATTTATTGAAATAACATAGTACCAAAACAAAAAGAAATGTAAAGAATTACAAAGAAAAAATGACAAAGATCCTAAAAACTATGAAGCAGGATCAGTTGGAGGTCCTCCTACTGCAACAGCTGCTTCAGCTCCAATTGCAGTCACATCAGCAAAAACATCAGTTGCAGGAGAGGTATTGACTGCTGGAAGATCTGGATTGGAGATTGCATCGTCGGATTCTGAAGCTGTGGAAGGAGCAACTTCAGTGTCATCAAGCTTGGCATACAGCTTGCGATGCTGTCGATGAAGTTGATGAATTGCTCTCTTGATGGAAGTCTGAGCAGTGGCAATGTCGCTGATGCGATCATCTAAATGCTGTATGTGAGCAAAAATTGCCTGCTCAAGAGAGTCAAGACATCTTGTGATGAGTGAGGCCAACTGAGACACATCTATTGAAGGAGGAATTGCAGAAGTTGAGGCTGTGGGAGGATCTGGAGGTGTAGGTGCAGAAGAAGAAGTTGGAGGAGGAGGAACCGGAGTGGATTCACGATCCGAAAGACTAATCGCAATAGTCTCCCTAAGGACATACTCCCCATCCCGATTTCTAGCTACTATGGACATTTTAGCTAGAGCTTGCATCCCTAAGAATTTGTATTCATCATGAAGATGATGCTAGGGTTGGTAAGAAGTGGATGTAGGATCAAATCTAAACTTAGGGTTTGGGTTGGCTCGAGTTATTTCTACAACAATTTTTGTAATTAAATGGCCAATCATAATATCGTCGGATTTTCGTTTTGACTGTGAATCGAAGTGATCCGCAAGCCATCGAACAAAAGCCAACTTGTGCCCTTTTTCAATGCACCAAAGGTAGAATAGGTTTGATTTAAGCATCGTATTGTAACTAGTCCCTCTTGCATTTATAGTATAATCTATAATGCGATGTAAGATTTTAAGCACGGGACTGCGAATTCTGGTAGCTTTACAAGTTCTTGGGTTAAAGGGTGTATCTAGGCCCGTAATTTCTTTCCAAAAATCTGACTCAATGAATGAATCAAGATAATTATCTAACCCATGATTAGAAAACCCAAAAATCTCAACCTGCTTAAGTCTGCCTAAGGTATAGGTTTGCCCTAGGATTTTAAATGTCATGATGCCATAGGATGAACTTGTAGTGGTATTCACCTTAAGAGTTGAAAAAAACTCTTGGACTAGGAGTGAGTAACATGCATAGTTGATATTGGATATAACTGTCCTATCCACAGAGGCCAATTTATTCCTAACTAACCTAGCAAGCCCCAATTTCTCTAAAGATACCCAATCTATGTACCTAGATGGAAGGATATTGTTATTAGATGTTATGACTGCAAACCTTTTTCGTTCTTCCTCGGTTAATGAATTTAGAAGGCGCTTATGATCAGAGGGCTGAGAGACAGAGGCAGTCTGTAGTGGAGCATGGGTAGTCTGTGGTGGAGTAGGGGCAGACTGAGGTGGTGGTGATTGAGAAGAAGCTCCAACCTTCTCCTTTCCTTTTTGAGTACAAGATAGAGGTGGAGAAGGAGGAGGAGGAGCTGACAGAGATTCAAATGGGATTCTTCAGAAGAGGATTTCTCAATTCTAGGCCTTTTTCCATAGGAGAGTTTGCATTGATCAAGGGTTTTTATTCTTTTGGGAGGCATTTGTGTAATTGAAAGGCGAAAACATTGATTTCAGTTATGGAGAATGTCGAAAAAATGGATTTTTTAGAGAAAAAGAAGAAAAAAGTGAGATTAGGTTAGAAGAAATGAAAGAAAATCGCGATATTATTTTAAAAATGATAGCAGTAGCAGCCGTGACTTAATTAAGTATTGGTTGCTATGAAAGTAGGAGGAGCTACTAAGAAACACAAAAAGTTTGGCAAAAATATAATGGTTGTTACCAATTTTTGTAGCCTCCATAAATCTGGGAAGAAAGAAAACTAAAAATTTACCCAGAATTGTGGGTACTACATCTTGAGTAGCGACCGTTACTCTAATTCGAGTAAAAAGATACATTAAGGCCACAAGTAGAGGGCATTACACGGATTTTTAGCGGCTGCTACACAGAAGAAAATTTCAAAAACAAAAATTCAAGAATTAATCAAGATAACTTATCAAATTCACTACCATCCAACATTCTTAATTCACGTTTAATAAAATTTAAACGATCATCATTCAAGGGTTTTATAAAAATATCTACAAGTTGATCATTTGAAGCAATAAATTCAAGAACAACATTATTACTTGACACATTGTCTCTAAGAAAATGATGTCTAATATCAATGTGCTTACTTCTAGAGTGTTGAACATGATTTTTTGACAAATTGATAGCACTAGTGTATCACACTTAATAGGAATCTTATTCAAATGTATACCTAAATCATGAATTTGTTGTTTCATCTATAAAATTTATGCACAACAACAAGTGGCTGCCACATATTCGGTTTCTGTGGTGGACAAGGCCACTGAATTTTATTTCTTACTAAACCAAGAAACAAGACAATTTCCTACGAATTTGTAAGTACCAGAGGTACTTTTCCTATCCATGCAACTACTGGAAAAATCAGCATCGGAATAGCTAATTAGATTAAAAGACATGTTCTTAAGATACCAAAGTCCTAGATTTTGTATGCCTATTAAATATTTGAAAATTCTTTTGACCGCATGCAAATGAGATTCTTTAGGACAAGATTGAAAACGTGCACATAAATATACGACAAACATAATATCTGGTCTACTGGCGGTTAAGTAGGGCAAACTACCAATCATACCTTTAAATTTCTTCTCCTCAATAGGCTTACCAAGATTATCTTTGTCAAGCTTGATGGTAGAGCTAATTGGAGTTCTACTTGACTTTGCTCTATCCATATCAAATCTCTTGAGAAGTTCTTTTGTGTACTCTGATTGGTTAATGAAGATGCCTTCCTCACATTTTTGATTTGTAATCTAAGGAAGTACTTCAATTCTCCCATCATGCTAATCTCAAATTCACTTAGTATACATGAAGAGAATTCCTTGCACAAAACTTCAGTAGTAGTACCAAATATTATATCATCAACATAAATTTGCACAATCAACATGTTATGTTTATCCTTTTTGATAAAAAGTGTTGTATCAACTTTACCTTTTGAAAAATCATTGTTAATAAAAAAAATGCTAAGTTTATTATACCAAGCTCTAGGAGCTTGTTTAAGACCATAAAGAGCGTTTTGAAGTTTAAAAACATGGTTTGAAAAATCAAATTATTTAAAATCATGAGGTTGTTCAACATAAACTTCCTCCTCAATGAAACCATTTAAAAAAGCACTTTTAACATCCATTTGATACAACTTGAAGTTCATATGACATGCAAATGCAAGTAGCATCCTAATTGCCTCAAGTTTAGCTACCGTTGCAAAAGTCTCATCATAGTCTATTCCTTCCTCTTGATTATACTCATTTGCCACCAATCTAGCCTTATTCTTAGTGATCACACCAACCTCATCTAATTTATTTCTAAGTACCCATTTGGTACTTATGATGAGATGGTTTTGAGGTCTTAGAACCAAGGTCCAAACCTTGTTCCTCTCAAATTGGTTCAATACTTCTTACATAGTCTCAATCCAACTTTGATCATCTAGAGCTTCATTGATATTCTTAGATTCAATCTTAGATATGAAGGCTAGGTTATTCACTATTTCCTTGAAATAGGATCTTGTATCTATACCTTTTGAGGTTTCACCAATAATGAGGTCTTTTGGATAGTCCCTTTTGAATTTCCAATCCTTTGGAAGTTCAACATCAAGAGGTAGAGTTTCTATTTCCTTGGAAGATTTTCCTAGGTCATCAAGATTGTTTGAGGAAGAATCAACAAGAGGCTCTAGGTCAATAGATGAATCATGCTCATGATAAAAAATATCATCATCATTAATGTGATCAAATTTATGTAAATCAAAAGGACTTGTTTCATCAAATGTAACATGCATGGACTATTCAACAACTAAAGTTCTTTTATTGAAAACTCTATAAGCTTTGCTAGAAGTTAAATAGCCCAAGAAAATACTTACATCCATTTTGGAGTCAAATTTTTCAAGATTATCCTTGGTGTTTAATATGAAGCATTTGTATCTAAATATTCTTAGATATGAAATTCTTGATTTTCTTCCATTCCATAACCCATAAGGAGTTTTGTTTAAAATTGCTCTTATGAAAAGTCTATTTAAAATATAATAAGCACTATTAACGGTTTCGGCCCAAAAGTACTTAGAAAAGTACTTAGGAAGAGAGTACTCATTGAGCATAATTCTAGCAATGTCAATAAGCATTTTATTTTTCCTTTCTACAACTCCATTTTGTTAGCATTCTCATAATTAGGGATGACATCGGTACAGTTTGGTCGGTTTGAAAGGTTGTTATCAAACCAAATTAATATCTTTAGTTTGAAAATTCTCAAAGTAAACCAAATCATTATTATAGCCAAACTGTCGGTTTGATTTTGATTTGATTTGGTTTATCAATTTTAAACTATTTTTTTTATAAATTGTCATTATTTTATTATAAATTTAGGAAAAATGCTAATAAAATATCGGTAATAAAAATTTAAAAAATAATTTAATATTGTACAACCCAAATTTTATCTATTCCATTAATTAACACATCCCAAATTTATATTTTTCAGGATTAGACTCTTTTTTATTTATGTTAGTTAATTTTCCTGGAATGTTATTTTTTAAAATTTTGAATTAATATTAGATTAAAAAAATATGGTTGTATATAAAATAAAATAAAATATATTTAATTGTAATAATAATAATAAATAATATATGTATAAAACTTCAGTTTGATTTGGTTTGAAATCGAAAAATGCTCAAACTACAAATCAAATCAAACTTTCAATTTACTCTATTTTTCAAATCAAGCCAAATCAAATAAATTATAAAATCATCGATTTCGATTTAATTTGATTTGATTAGTAGAGTCGGTTTGGCTTTCACTCCTACTCACAATTATCAAATACAACAATAGATTGAAGAAAGGCAACAAAATCAGCAACAAAAAGGAAATTAAGGAGTTAAATGGACGCCTACCTCAAGAGTGATAAAAAGGGCACCACTAAAGAAGAGCATCTTGTTACAGCTCAAATGCCAAACAACCATTCCCATGGGTATAAGAAGCACAATAAAAGCAACCAACATGCCCAATTGAACACCTCATAACATTATATTTTTCTCCTTATAAAGATCTCATAAAAAGAATGGGTAAATTATACTCGTGATACTAAATTTTGCCAATAATTCTAATGTGATCACCAAATAGAAAATTCTTTCAGATTAATCACTAAACTTTAAAATTTTTTTCACCGACTGATCACCGAGCAAAAAAGTAGCAGGATCGGTACACGTGGTATTTTAGTCAACACTTTTTACTGACTAAGACTACCACATCAGTGATACATATCAAAGAAATGACACATCACTACCATGTCAGTGACATGTATTTCGATATGGCCCAATGATCAGTCGGTGAAAAATTTTTAAAGTTTAATGATTAGTCTGAAAGATTTTTCGATTTAGTAATCACATTAGAATTATTTATAAAGTTCGGTGATCACGGGTCTAATTTACCCATATCCATAGATAATCTACTCAACTGTTGATTGATTGATGAATCATAGTATTTTCATAGATATGAAAGCTTTAGTTGTTATACTTTCAAGTATGCTTATATACATTTGTGATGGAGCATCCATGGGATGTAGATTTCCATTGTGTGTGCATAAACAAAATTAATATTTTAAATTGTGGGAGTATGGACAAAAAATCTGCAATGAACAATTGAGAATAATAAATATTCACATCAGCAAAGTTTCATGATTCCTTTACTATAACCTAGGAGTTGGTGAACACATTTTGTGGAGTTGGGTATCAACTTAAAATGGCATGATAAATGTATATTCGATTTATTGGGTGTATGCATTGACTAGTTGATATCGAATTACATTATGCTCAATGGACACTTATTGCTTATACAAATCAATTTATATATAGTCTAATGGAGACTAAACCTTATACATACAAAGACTATACCTTAAACAAATCAGCTTATGAAAGAAGCGTTAGTTTGGTGAGAGGTGTTATGAACTCTAAGGTTTAGAAGTCTAGGAAGAGGAAGATTTGAAGTGTACCAATAATTACGACTATTGCCTAGAGTAGCTTATTACTAGGTTATGGAGTCATGTAATAAGATAATAATATACCAGCTCTTGCCACATAGTGGAATTTTATAGCTTTATCTTATGTCTTAACCCCTTTAAAATACATTGCATAGCTTGCCACGATGTCCATGACTAAATGGAGTTAGTATGGAGCAGTGGAGCACACTGGTGTGGTGTCTTTTGCGGCGACGGTCCGGATTCGAACCTAAAGTATATCGGTAAGAATTAACCAAACCGAGGAAAGGAGTCGCCACTCAATTAAAGGTATAATCAAGACCAAAAATGCAATATATTTATTTCCTTTATTAAATGAGTGACGATTTTATCCTTGGCTAAGCATCAGGCTGCCTTATCTAGAGATCCAGGTAAGAAAATCGAGTACGGATTGGTATAGGTGTTAGACGCCTCAGCCAGCTTGGCCATTGGCCAGCCTTCCTATTTAGCTTGAAATTATAGATAAAAATAACTTAGGCATATCCCTAATTTATTTAATATGAGAAAGAAGATACATTATTTAAGGAAACAATTCATAAGTTAAAAAGGGCAAGTTCTATCATGGTACATGCTCGACCATATCATAAATCAGACCAAACATAATTCACAGAAAAGATTGGAGGAGTCATAAGAGGTCTCACTTAAAACCCAATCTCCTTAGACAGAATTATACGAGGTCTAGTAAACTATTCAATCTCACAAGGTCACGCCTAAAAGATTTCATAAAATGTTCATGTTCATTGCACTATATCTATTTGCATTATCCCTAAAAAAATGAAAGAAGAAAAGAACCATCTATCCTTAATAAGAGATTTGCATAATCATATAATACTATAAACATTCATTCATTCATCCAACATGTTAAAGTAAAGAAGTATAAAAAAGAAAATTAGATTACTCACTTTAATGCATTAGATAATACATGTGCACTTTCGCCTTTTTGGGTCTTAATGCATCTTAGACCCGTTTAACTTTTATGCTTGGGCCTCATGTTAATCATACCATTCATTTTATTGGCTTCATCTCTACATGATTAGCTCATACAACCCAAATACATGTACAATATACTTTGCAAAATAACATACTTTCTTTCCATCATGTCAAAACTCATATTTATCGTATGAATAATGCAAAACATATAACCATGACACTTTGACCATTTGGTTCATATACAAGTGACCAAAACTCATCAAAATAATAATGCATTTACCAAATTATTTACAAGTCAAGTTGTTTTTGATAACTAACCTAATCATGACATGCTAACCTATAAGAAGCATTTTGTATGACATGGCAACAAAACTTATATTCAATTCATAATTCCTTATGCATTTTAAGTTCATACTCACATTGTTCATTCATGGCATCATGTTTATTTTTAAGTCATTTTACCATATATTCAATCATGCCATATTTTCACATAATGATAAGCATCCTAATGTTCAAGTTTAGAACCTAAACTAGGCATTGTAGCCACAAACAACCAAAACAAGGTTTGACTTTGACACTTTTAATCATAACATGCTTCTAAATTAATAAAAATCATCATGTAGACATTCACCCCAGGTTTTGTGCATCTATTCATGGCATATAGACACTTATATACAATTAAAAGCATCAAATGGACATAAAAAATTAAAAAATAAAGCAAAAAAAAAAAAAAATGCCTCCATGGCACAAGAAAATGGCTTTATAGCACATATAGGGCCATGTGGCACTTCTCAGTCCTGCACGGGACAAGGAAAGGCCATGTGGCCCCTCCTAAGGGTCATATGGCCCTTCTGACCTAATTATAGACATCCATCCAATTTTAAATTATTTTTGCATCTTTTCTTGGGGAATTTTTGATACTTTTTCATCCTAAATGATTTAAAAACTAATCCTAATGATCCTAAGTATTTTAAGCTTAATCAAAATGGCTTCTGGAATAAAAAAGAACAATAAAACAGTAGCGAGAAACAAAAACATGAGTTTTATGTGTAAGGGATCTAAGCATACTTTCTAGATTTTTTTAATCCAAATTTTTTAAATTTTCAAGTAAGCTAATTAAACATCATGTAAATACAGATTCTTAATTCAATTTTAGTTGACATTAAAAAAAAAAAAAGTTTTTACAAAGAAAAGAAGAAGGATCACATGGATTGTTACCAATCCATGTGATTATACCTAAAGAATTCACATGGTTGCTAAAATGAAAAGAAATAAGAAGTTACCCAAATCTGGATACACCAAGGCTTGAAAAATCGTCCTCAGGCTTCGATTGTCTTATGGATAATTTTGAATGCCAAGAATGTTGATCTTTGAAGAGGATTGCTTGTTGTCAAATTTTTACTTTGAATAAAACTGTGATTCGGTTGAATATACTCCTTTTAACAAGAACACTATCAAGAACATTCTTAATGTGTTCTTGAGAAGAGTTTAAAAGAAGAAGAAATAAAAATTGATTTGGTTCATTTGGTTCTTGAAAGAAGAATTAATATGAACTCTTGAGATGAACTTGATTAATTAACTTTAATAAAATCCTTAGTTTTTTTTGTAGTAAGATTAATTAAAAATCAGTTTAGTATTTAATTGAAAGAATTATTTTGTCTAGAGTTCGGACATCAAAATTCGGATCCTTAAACTAGTGAGGGTGAAGAGGCCTATTTATAGGCTTATACCGCCACTTGAATAGAAAAAACAAGTTAAAATACTCATATTTAGTTTTATTCAGACTTCCTAAGTAATAGAACATCCTAAATAGCCAAGATGTAGCTTCCAAAATAGTTTAAAATTACTTGCCAACCAAGAACCCCTTAAGCTTAATTTTTGACTTTTAACCCAAAACTTCTAATTTGATCAAAATATCAAATAGGAACCTTTTTATAAGCTAAATTGGCACAAAACATACCTGAAATCTCTAAAATTGAAAGAAAATTCAGACTAGAGGTGAGCGGCGGTACGTGCGAATAAGCCCGAAACTTGCCGACCCTTGGAAGGGCCATATGGCCTTTCGTTGGGCTGTACATCCCTGCAACCAGCCATATGTCTGTGGCAAGAAGCCACAGGCCAATGGTTGTTACACGGGCCCTACGGCTTGTCACAAACGGGCCTGTCGAAGCCCAGTGTGCCCGTTCTTGCAGTCCGATCCGTTCCAAATGACCTGAAACTTTTCAATAACCTTTTAAAATATTTCCAATCTCTTTTTAATTGAGAAAAAAAAAAAACTTAAATTGGCTTCGAGCTCGCAGGGCCAGACGGCTTGCTAAAAATGGGTCGACGACTGTCTACTGGCTCGATTCGCATTCGGACAACCGAATATGACCTAAATCAACCCAAATTTATTTTGAAATATATTTTGACATATTTTATATTAAAATACAAAACCATATCATCAATTGCTAAGGCACCCCTAGCAATTTCCTCGATTCAAAAGCAAAATTAATCACTTTAATAAGCAATTTTCTTCTCGTGATCTTGATTCTTGATACTACATCATTGAGTTTCAGCTTGGGCTCAAGGTGTGTCGAAAATTGGTGCTAACAACCAAACTTGACACAATAATTCTTATTAGTGGAAACATTAAAATCAACTTAGGTGGTATTGTTTGCATGTCTCATCCTATGCTTTCATAAAGCATCTGTTAATTGGTTATGGTTGGCGGTAATTGTGGAATTTCTTATATGTTTGAATATTAGAGGTGTTTGGACCATCTTAAAAAGGAGAGATAATCACTTAAAATGGCTTACTTAAGCTATTGTGTGGTGAGGCTATATAACAGAATGACATTTAAGGGGAGAATTTATTGTGTGGTGATTTTTTGTCCATATGCCATACGATTTAAAAACATAATGAAAATCTGCATTTTATGGATGCTTCATCACAAATGTATATAAACATACTTAAAAGTATAATAACTAAAACTTTCAAATCCATGAAAATATTATAATTCGTCAATCAGTTAGCAATTGAGTAAATTATTTACGGATAGGGGTAAATTCTACCATGATCACTAAACTTTGCAAATAATTATAATGTGATCACTAAATTAAAATTTTTTTTCAGACTAATCATTAAATTATAAAATTTTCTCATCGATTGATCATTGGGCTAGATTGAAATATGTGTTGCTGAAGTGACAGTGATATGACATTTCTTTGACACATGTTGTTGACGTGACATTTTTAGTCAGTAGAAATTACTGATTAGAATGCCACATATTTCGATCCAATCACTTTTTAACTCGATAATCAGTCGGCGAATAAAATTTTAAAATTTAATAATTAGTTTGAATAAATTTTTTATTTGATAATCATATTAGAATTATTAGCAAAACTTGGTTATCACAAACGTAATTTACCCGAAAAAGAATACTGCAATCTCACATCAAGGCAAGATCTTGAAGGAGAAAGAGAAGTTTTTTTTTTTGGGATTTGTGATTTGAATATAATAGAAGTTGGGATTCAAGGCGTCAAAAAAATGAAGGGTTGGTGTGGTGAAGAGATTGTGAAGAAGGGCAGAACTGTGATGATGCTTAGGGGTGTATGTTTCCCCAAACTTTTCAAATATATATATATATATATATTTAAATATATTATATTAACTTCTTTAAAATTTTAAAATATCATATTAATCCATTTAAACATTTCAAAATTAATTTTAGTACCTATATATTGTTAATATAATATATCATATTAACCCTTTTAAAATTTTAAAATTTTAATTTTAAATTATATATTTTTTAAAATATATATATTTGATTTTTTCAAATTTTCAAATTTTGTTTGATACATTATGTATAATAATTTTTTCTCAAAATATATAAAAATTCTCTCAATTTTAAAGTTTTATTTGTTATCAATGTATTATTATATTTATATATAAATAAATATTTTATAATATAATAATATTACTAAAAATTTTAAAATTTTTTATATTAACTTTGCCAACTTGAAATTTTTTTTTTGTCCATGATTATTTTTTACTCTCTAATTCTTAGAATTTAGTTTCGTTTCTGATTGTGAATGAAGGGACTATTATTTGGTGCGGGATTGATGGATATGGAACAACAAACAAACACAATCTCTCTATCAATTTTTTTTTTCTTTCGTTCTTTCTATGTATTTTAATTTTGATCTTTTTTAATTATTTAGTTATTGATTTTTTATTATCAGAAGGCAAATTGATCTTTTTCTGATCGTAACGGTGATCAGTTTGAGTTATAACTCTGCATTTATTACAGTCCACTCCACACGTTCGGGTAGTTCATTATCATAAAGCCATAAGCCCATAACAAAATATGGGCTAGCTCGTTTGTGTAGAATGAATCCTCCTCCTACGTCGCCTCGACCATTAAATAAAACCTTGTTTGGATCATAAAATTTTTAAAAAATGTTAGCATTTGCTTGCCAACAGAGAAAATATTAGCTTCTAAACTCAACAGATGTCGCAAAAAATGATTTATTTAAGTATGTATATATATATATATATATATTCTGTGTTGATCAATAGGAATATTATGCAGACTTAGAGAAATAAAGTAGTCAATTTTGTATATTCATGGTGAGAATAGATAATTAATGCTTCCAAACAAGCTTAAGCCATGTAAACTTTGCTTTCGAGATCATTAAAAAGGCCCCCAACAAGTTCTCTTAAGGCTTTAGCAAAATCTTAATGTCCCAAATTAAGATTTCAATTTCTTTCCATAAAATTCAGAACCATTTTTTGTTATTTTTTTTACTAATTCAGAATTATTTTTTGAAATAGTGATATTGAAATTATTTTTAAAATTAAAAGATTTTAAATTTAAATTTTAGTTAGTCTTTAAAAAAAAAAACTTTTGTCTTAATAAGGAACAATTCAATATCCATAAAAAAGTTTTGAGTTTGAATTTCCAAAGAAAAATTTATGAGAAAAAAAAATTATTTTCTATCATATAATACATCTAAATTTTGATATATAATAATGTATTGTTAAAATTAAAAATCCCACATTAAAAAATCAGTAGAGGTAAAAGTTATCATTCATAAATTTAGACTTTTGGAATGAATTCGAGATTTTTTACAGAAATTGGTGTTTGAATCCTTAAAATACATTAAAATGATAACAAGTTCACAAAATCTCATTTACATAAAATTCATTATTTAGCAATAAAATCTCAATTTAGCAATTGAATTGCTAAACATCCCTATATATTGAAACTCGCTGTAAGACCTTTTCTGTCAAATTCATTTTAAGGCTGTTTTTGAGACGTTCGTAGATCAAAACGAGAATCAACGCGTAGCAAAAGAAGTTTGTTCTGGTGTTGATGATGACACTAGATTTTTTTTTGCAGTACTTGAATATATATTTAATCAGTAAACTAGAAAAATTGAATGAATTAGAATTATTATGATGTTGTCTTTACTGAATTGCTGATTGAAACAATTGAACTTGTTAACTCAAGAATTGAGTATGAAACTAGTTTGACCTTTGGCCTATTTTTCAACATAATACTTGTGCTTGTGTATATGGTTATCAAAATCGTACTGATTGGCCGGTCGAACAAAAAATTTGAGAACCGAATTAAGAACGATCTGATTAGTTTTCATTTATCTGTCTCTTAAAAATCGGTTAAAAAATTGGTGAATTAATTGAATCAAACCGATTTTTCTGATTCAAGCGGATAAGTTTTTTTTTTAATTTATTTAATTTTAATTTTTTTTTTTAATTTTCGATCAAAACGACGTCGTTTTTGTCTAATAAAAATCACGCCATTTTGAGTTAAAAAAAAAATTAGGAGAATTTCAATAACTTTATTTCAATTTACCTTCACGCTAAAATCTATCTGACGCCATAATCATAACCCTATATATATAACTTTTGATTTAATATGATTGGATTGATACCATAAAAAATATGGTCTTATATAAATTCTTAATTTAGCTATAATTATATTATATTTATTTTTATCATATATATAATAAATGTCAAATTATATATACATATATATGTATATCAATTTTTTTTCAATTTAACCAGTTTGACTCCGATCGAATCTTTAATTTTTTACCTGTGGAAAAAATATTTTCAATCCGAAATCCCAGCAAACACGTTAATGGAGTAGATTCTCGATAATAGGCGTACCTGATTTCGATTCGGAAGTCATTGCAGCGGAAGATCTGAATTGCTAGGACTTTATCCCTTGATGCCTCTACTATATTATTCTAGCAGATGGGTTGCCTTTAGATTTCTCTCTAATTCAATTTACGTGAATTATGAGAATGAATGAGCAAGAAGAGATTAAGGGAGGAGACCTAGTTGATATTTATATGCCTAGGTCAATCCTACCGATTACAGGTTTGACCCAGAAAGTCAACACCATGCCAGCCCATATTAATTCGATTAAGGCCTTATTATTTTAATTATGAAGCCCACACTTTATTGGAAAATTCTAACAACCTCCTTTCCTTAACAAAGTGACACCTAATGAAACATTGTTCTTGTATTGCAAAATCTATAGTTGTAGTGTTGATTAGGGAGGAAGGTTTAAAATAATTCTCAATCTACCATATCAACAAAGTCTTGAAGGAGTATATTATAGATATCCTCAAATGGAGAAAATAACTCATAAGTTTTAAAGTCATACCATCAAGCAATGGCAAAATCATATTTACCTACAGAATCAACCAAGGAACAAAACTAGACATTGTCTGTAGATGATGCGGTTAGTTCAAAAGGTGCTAGTGTTGTGTCACAACCCACTTTATAGGGCTATGACGGTCCTAGTGCACGGGAATAATGTATACCGGTATCTCGAAGAACCCAAATTACAAGCTTCATTTCATTTAACCATTTTATGACATATAATTTTTTTTCAAAAACACTTTAAGTTTACAGAAAATCGGACAGAGTTTCCCCTGTAATATTAACATTACCCAAATAGTAAACACAACCTAACACTTCTAATATCAACATCTAATTCC
>CANXYC010692861.1:0-41898 GCA_948193065.1 Aleurites moluccanus
AACTAAAAATTCACTCTACGCCAAAACTTTACTGCCCAAACTTTTCGCTTTATAATATTAAGTATGTCCTTTTCACCATTAACAGTTATACCTTTGAAGAAAAAGAACCAAAGGAACAGAGGTATATCTGACAGCGAAAAAATGAAATATAAAATTGATGTTTGTAGACATACGGAGAATAAATAAACAAATAAAAAGTCGAAGAGAGTCTAGAATGGAAATAGATAGTTCGACATTAGAGAGAGAGACCATGGGTAGAGAGAGAGACCACGGATACAGAGAGAGACCATAGGTAGAGAGAGAGAGCATGAAAGAGAGAGATAGCAAGAACAGGGAGAGAGAAAGTCAGAAAAATACAAAATAAATAGGCGCGTGCACTTCAATCGCGTTTCCCAAAAAATTACTCTAACGTGGCATTAATTGGAATATAAAATTGCTGATGTGGCTGCCACGTGTGCATTCCGTTATATGGTTAGACGGAAATGGGACAGAAGAATATTACTGTTACAATCCATATTAGTTGAGTGATATTAATGTTACAAAATTAAGTTAAGGGACGATAATGTGCATTACTTATAAGTTCAGGGACGACCAGTGAAATTAACTCATATATATATACTCGTCAAGATGGTGCCAAACCATATTAAAAAATAGACATTTTACTATAGACATTATTACCATATTAAATGATATTTGTTGTTAAATTTTACTATAGACATTTTTTTCATATATAAATTCCTATAACCTAACATAAATTTGTTTCCATCCTAATTGATAAAGAATTATATAAATAATTAACCATGTGGTCTATTTAATATGGTTTAGCACCACTATGACAAGTTGACCATTGGGCCATTTCCATGAAAAGAATAAAGTATTAATAATTAATTATTTAGTCAATGAGTTGAGAGGAATTAATTAATTAGTAAATACATAAAAATGTAGGCAGCATTCGAAAGGGACTAATTACCTAATTAATAAATAAAATCTAGGGTTATAACAAATTTCATTAGTTATAGTTTATTGTTAACTTTATTCAAAATTCCAAGAAATGGGAAGACGGAGGAGGCTATTGGATTAGAAGTTCTGAAATTAGTTTTTCGTCTTTGTCGTACGTAGTTTCAACGATATAGCTTCTATGCTTATTCAACGAGGGTCAATTTTGGCTGGCTCATATATCAAATTTCTGTGGTTTAAAGTTGGGATGAGGATGAGCAGGGAAATCTCCAATTTTTTTTAGGAATTTATTTTGATAGGGACGGGTATTTTTTATTTTTTATTTAGATTAATTATTATGAAATTTTTATATTTTAATCAGTTATATTAAAAAAAAATTATATTTTTAAAATTATATTAAAAAAATTTTATATTTTAATTTTATTTAAATTTGAAATTATTTTTTAAAAATTCTTTAAATCTATATAAAAAAATCTAAAATATTCTTCATTTTAAATTTAATTTTCATTCAAATATCATTACTCTCTACCAAACTAGTAGTCACTACCATTTCTCTCTCATTCACTTATTTCTTGTTTATACTTTTTTTTTTCTCATTTGCAATGGAAGATATTATAGTAACCATTGCAAAATATATGAGACCACTAAAAAATTTTCATTTTCAGTTAAGGAGAGTCTTGCCCAGATGCTTCGTGGCTGTGTTATAATGAATGTTGTCAATGTCGAGCAAATCAAAATTAATGCTTATTTTTCTCTATTTATTTTCATCCAAATAAAAAGTTAAAATTTTTACATCATATTAAATTTTTTTATTAATAATAAAACTAAAATTTATAACAAATTCATTAATAAAAATTTTAACATATAAAGAGTTGAATTAAAATTTAAGAATTTATGTATGTAGTTTTCAATACTCAATCATTTATAAATTTATGTATATATGATTTTTAAATATTTTAAACTTGCTAAGAATTTAATTAATATTTGATATAAATAAAAAATTTATTTGAAAATTTTAACTTTATATTTTGTTAAATTTTACTAAATTTTATAAATATTTTATTTTTTAGGATTCTAAGGAGGGAATAAATTGAAATTAATAAGAGTAGAAAAACTAAATTAATGAATTATAAATTTAAAATTTGTAAAATCATTTATAAGCTCACATTTGAAGAACTGATATAAATAAAGATATTTTTTTTTTATTACAAAACGATGGCCAAAGCCCTAAAACAAACTTTGAAATTTGAAATTTTATAAAATTAGTATTTTATTTTCGAAGCACAAATTCTATCAACATTAGTAGTTGAAATAAGTACCAAACTCTATGAAAATATATAATTGAAATAAATTTTATATTAAAATTAAATAAATAATTATTAATAAATATATATTTGAAATAAATTTCATATTAAAATTAAATATATTTTTTTAATAAAATTCAAATTATATAATATACATTATAATTGTTTTATATATTATTATGTATACCCAAGTAACTTAGTGTTGTATGTGGTTTAATGGTTAAAGTAATCTAAAATTCTTATTTGGTTGTGTGTTTGAACCTCAATCATCTTATTTATTTATTTATTCCTTTCGTTGGTGGCCAGTATAGCACGAACAACTCACAACAACATGGCATGGGGGTAAGGAAAAAAGAATACAAAAGTTCTCAGTTGAGTTCTTAACTCAGATTTAAGGAGTAGCTGAGTTGAGACGTGAAGAGAACAAATTAAAAAGTGGTGAAATCATAAAAGTGCATCCAGAGACGTCTTGACAAAAAAAAACATAGAGGTGTTTGGATAAAAAAAAAAATTAAATTATTTTTAATATTTAACACAAATTCTAAAAATTGGGGGAAAAATTTTATTTTAACAAATTACTAATTTTTATCCAAACAATCCCTTAATTTTTATTTTGTACATGAAACTAGCATAACAGTAAACCCCATATGCTTCCTACATCCTGAAAAAAAAAAACCCCTTCTATAAAATATTCTAGGAGAGTGCAAAAATGCATTTACATGCATTCATCCAGATGTTAAATTTCAGGTGGAACAGAGAAAACAAAGTATTTTATAGTATATCATAGTTAAAATTTATCTCTCTCTCTCTTTTGTTATTTCCCAATTATTTTCTTTATTCAACTTACAGTTGTAACTTCCATCATGTTTGATCACTAGAAAAAGAAAATAGACCAATTTCACAATCTTGCGACTCAAATCTGCCTTGGCATTTTCACAAACACCATCAATGCATAAATAGCCAATTGACCAAGAGTGCAGTTTCTTCCTACGTCTTTTCCACATCTCAAATTCATCTTCTTTGAGTATTCGGTAGCCAATTACTTCCACCTCAAATTCATAGCCTTATCCCATGGCATTTCTTAGAAACGCAACAGATTTGGATATTAGAAAATTACCATTACCACCTTGAATTATGGGTTTCAGATGTATATCACGAGAATGTTCAAGAGGCTCCAACACGATCAATCTTAAGTTGTTTTTCTCTTGGAAGGCCATGATGGATGCTTGTAACATAGTCATAAATTGCATCATCTTTTGTTCCAAAGAATCCATGGGCTGACAAAAAGCTTTTGATTCTCAAAATAACTCCACTCTAAGTCAAGGGCATGTTTATAATGAGGTTTTAATTCTCCACTTGACAATGTTGCTATGTTATCTAATTATAATTATTATTATATTATAATTAATTATTAATTTTATCAATAACAGAATGAAAAGATTTGCAAAATAATAATAGATTCTTGAATTTTATTATTTTTGTTTATCGTATTCTTAAATTTCATTTTATACTTATTGAGTCATCCCATTATCAATTTATTTATTAAAAGATTTTTTTCACGATGGTTGACAAATATATAATTTATAGTATGTTAAAAATGTGTTACACCCATTTACAATGAATAGAATTTAATGATCTAAAATAAAAAATAAAAAAATTAAAATTATAAAATTAATTAAAAATACGCTAACAAATCGGTGTCTTGTTAAACAAAAATTATTTCTTAAATTAAGAACTTTAATTTCATCGATGTTTTTTCATATCAAATGGGATAATTCTCGCTGAATCGTAAAAAAAAATATAATAACAATAAAACTCTCAGCCACCATTACCTTTACATTTTTTTTTTTAGTTCCCTTGACCACAAAACCATTCTTAATCTTCTTTCTCTACCCACTAAATCCCCACAAAACAAATTTTTCTTTCATTTTTTGCTTTTTATTTCTATATAATTGATGAGAACATGTGTTTGGGCATTGACTTCTATAGTTATACTGATTTCTAGTAATTTTTTTTTTTATAATCACACTCTTTGATTGAATTTAGTTGATCTTTTTTTTTTTTTTTTTTTCTCTTTTTAGTCTTAAATTTCAATACCCATTTCTTTGTTTTTGTCAATTAATAGGATTTGCAATTTCCACCAGTTGTTTTGTTCTCTATTTGTGTTTTTTTTTTCATATCTTTTTCTCCTAATTATTGATTAATTATTAGTTATGGCCTTAAAATTTCATAGAAGGGAAAGATAGGGTCTTGTATTGTATATGAAAAAGAAAGCCAAAGTCATACCATTTTTTAATTTTATTATTTTTCATGGAGTCACCGACACACACACTTTTTGTTGGAGAAAGAATTCCTTTTAATTGGGAAGAAAATAGATGAATTTAGGATTCTTAAGTTAAAAGAGAACCCTTATTTAAAAACAGAACCGTTTTGTTATTGATTTTTTGCACTCTTTTTTATTTTTCATTTTAAATTATCAAATTCTAATAAATTATATACTCATAAAAAAAAAAGTCAATCAATAAGCAATGAATCGATAGCTGGAGAGCTAAATCAGTATAAAATAAAATTTAGAGATTCAATAAATAAAAATAATAGATAAAAATAATAAATTTTAGAGGTTTTGAGATGCATTTTACTAAAAATCTTTAAGAGAACAAAGAGATGGTATTATTTATTATCTTATATTATAGAAAAATTAATAATGAAATGAATGATATAAGATTAACTATCAAAACTTTGTATGGACTGTACACTATTAAGTGTTAATAGTGACAATTGATAGAGGCATATGATTTTTTAATGGTTTAAATTCTAACTCAATCATGTGATAATATTGAATTTGAAAATAGCATGTAATAATAAGAGGTGTTTGTATATAATATCTGCTTCTCACCTTCAAATGTTTTCTTATTTTTCTTATTTCATAATATTTTATTTATATCTCACTTTTTACCTTTTGTTAAGTAATAAATTATGTTTTTATATTATTTATAATGTTAAACAAGTCTCACTTTTATTAACATACTAAATAATATATTAAACATTGATACATAATATTTTAAATAAATTAAATTAAATTATATGTTTTGTAAATTAATGATGATATTAATAAAATATTATTAAATTATTTTATATATTAAGAATAATGTTATTATAACTAACAAATTATATTATATAAATTATTATTATTAATTTATTTATCATAATTTATATATAATTTTTTATCATTCAACGCTCAACCGGCGGTCATTTATAACTTGTAATAACTAAAACCGTTGGTGTCAATCATGGAAAAGTTTTGGGCATCACAGTAATTTAATCAAAAATCCAACCCGGGGCCGCAGCGAGCAACCTGATAAAGAGGCGGGTCTTCTTTCTAGTCTCTCATCTGAGGTTTCAAAAAATCTTCACACTCTGCTTCGTGTCCTCGTGATGTCAACGATAGACCTCAAACTTTCTCGATTCAACCGTATCTATCGCCCATCTGTAATACTCTCTCTGTCTCTTTACACTCACAAACAAACAGAGATAAAAATGACTCTCTTTTCGTATACTTTCAGGAACCTCTCGAGGGCAAAATAGTGATCAAATCTCCATCTTCGCTTTCGCATTATGGAATTCGCCTCTCTGTCAATGGATCTGTTAACTTGCAGGTTTGTTTTCAAATTCTATCCTCTGTTTGTTTGATTGCTGAGAAAATGATTCTTTTAATTGTAAAAGTTCTCTACGGCCAATGGAAAATCTTGAGATTTTCAATAGAATTCTGATTCTGCATTACTCTTTCATGCTTTACTCTGATTTTTTAATTAATTACCTTTGTTTTTAGGTTTCACTGTTTGAAATTGAATAGTTTTGAACTTTTGATGTTTTGCAGGTTCGAGGAGGATCTGCAGGAGTTATTGAGTCCTTTTATGGTGTTATAAAGCCCATCACCATTGTGTAAGTTCGATAAAATAGAATAAGGAAATTTGATATTATATGTTGTCCTATACTTCTTAAGCTTTGCAGTTCAGTAAATGCTGAGATGAAAATTAGGATACAATTGTGTGATTAATTATATGTGTTGAAGATAAACAGAACATAACAATGATTGCAAGCTGAAATAGTAGCAAACTCGAATTTATTGTCAGATTGTGGATTGAGCATCGGAAATTTGCATGTATCTAGAGCTTAAAGCCATGACTGCAAGTTCTGCTTCAACGCTAGCTATAGTTCATACTTAGTATTTTGTTTGCGTTACATCAATGATTAACACGATTATGTTTTTTTTTTCATGAAAGTAGAGGGAATTCATTTTATGGTATGCATTTTGTGACTGACAATTAATTAAAAAGATAAAGTTTCATTGTTTTCAATTTTATGCTTATAAATGAATCCAAAATGTGATAACATGCTTGAGTTTTGGTATATTCACTTCTCATTTTAATAACTTTTGAAAATACCTAAATTGTGGGTCATAGTTGCTCTTTAATTTCATATAATGAGGATATTTTTTATTTATCTTTTAGTTCTACAAGAAATCCTTAGAAGAAGAAATATCTACACTAGGAGATTCCCATGGTGAGGCATGGGTTTGCTTGCTTGTGGGTAACTAAAATGACCGAGAACCAAACATCTCTTAGATCTGAACTGTAAGGCCTAATAAAAACTAAACTGAACTTGAGATCGACAAAATCTAAATTCTAATCCAGTTATAGTTGACTAATGTACCGTTTTCCTCATTTCACTTGATTTAACTTTTAAGGCTACATCTATTAAAGGTTGAATAAAAAATAAAAATAAAAGGTTTGCAGGTAAGATCTCACATGGTAGAGCCCACTCTAGGAAAGGGGAAACAAGTACCAGTCCTCGTGTCAATGGACCTTGACTTCAGTTGCACCAGTTGGCTGCTATAACTAGTGGGCTCATGAAACTCATCGAAGAGGCATAGGTCATAATGGTTGTGTGCCCTCTGCATAGTCTTTCTTTCTGCTCCTGTTCCATTGTGCTAAAAACCAACTTTATAAAGATAAAATAAAGACTCAATATGAGCTACTTAGTTCTGCTCAGGCTCCAAATTAAACTTCTCATCATGATATATGTGCTGAATGGAGCCTTAGGTAGTATTCAGCATGCATTTTAAATGCCTTTTGCTGCTTTCAGCATGCTATACAAAGTACATGAACTATCCTAATAATGTGTAAGGTACGTAGCATCTCCTAAATGGCTCGATGGTTCTTTCCTTCTATGCCATGTCCTATCAAATCTACATGAATGGTGAAAAAATTTCTTTCACAATTCTAAATTGCATTGTGATATATAGTCATTGCCATGCTTCATTTGACTTGCAATTACCTATTTTGGCTCATTTAATATTTGTTAAAATTTCTCTCTCTCTCTCTCTCTCTCTCTCTCTATATATATATATATATATATATATATTAAAATTTGGTTTATACCCAATCCATGCCAGTGAATTGTTTTAATCACTTGGTAACAGGAATAGGAGCATCGAGATTAGATCCTCAGTAAAGATTGGTTCAGGTACAACAGAGGTAGATATGATAAAAAATATATTTTTTGAATTTGGATGGTATCATTATGTTTGAAACAATGTTTTGGCAGTTGATTTTCTCAAGATGGTGGAATACCCTTACTGAATGGCTAGAATATCAATATAGGTCTTCTGGTTTCTCTTGTGGGAACTCTCTATGATTTTTAAACTAATTGCCTTTTCCCCTTCATGCTAGCTATTAGATCATAATTGATGATATTTTGTTCATATCTGATGTAGCTTCTACGTTTCCCTTTATCTTGCTAACTGCATATGCAGTTTATGTTCTTTATAGTATATATAAAATGTTCGCTTCTTGTGGCAGATACCATTTTCTGTGATTGTGAAACAACCTGGAGAAGAAAATTTAGAAAGGTTTTATGAGACCTTCCATGGAACTGATGTTAGAATCCAGGTGAATATTGACTTATAAAAGTTCCAATGTCCTTTGATTGATCTTTTTATGTGACTCTTCTTCGTCTGCTTCTTTTGTTTTCCACTCAACTAACATCTATTTTCCCTCTCATTTTTTTTTAACACTTGATGATTAATGAACCCTGTGGTAGTATTTGGTGACTGTGGATATAATGAGAGGGTACCTGCATAAATCATTATCTACGACCATGGAATTTATAGTTGAAAGTGACAAAGGTGAAGTTCTGATGTTACATTTGTTACTCCTCATTGTTCTTTTTTTTTTCCTTTTTCTTTTTTCACTAAGAATTGGACTGAATAAGCTTCAGTCTTTGTTGCTTTTATATTTTCAGCTGATCTTCTAGAGCGACCAGTTTCTTCTGAGATGGCTATCTTTTATATTACTCAGGATACTCAAAGACATCCATTACTTCCTGAATTGAAGTTAGGTTTGCTTCTTACTATCTATCTCCATCCTTCTCTTTCTTAGATTCTTTAATGTAAGTCTTTTTTTTTTTTTTAACTGACTTTTACTAAAAGTTTATGACCAAAAAATTTGTTCTTAGATGTTTTGTCTGACAGAAAGATGAATGCCTATATATGTGTTTCATGTAAGATATGGAGTTCCAGCTGCATGCATTCGAGTATTGTATATATGCAGCTTCACATTGTTCCTTAGATATGTTAATTGTATGTGGTTATGGTTGCATAGGTGGTTTTAGGGTGACTGGAAGGATATCCACTCAATGTTCCTTGTTGGATCCTATCAGCGGAGAGCTAACAGTAGAACGATCTGCAGTTCCCATTCAATCCATTGACATTCACTTGCTTCGAGTTGAGTCAATTCTTCATGGAGAAAAAATTGTGACCGAAACCTCTTTGATTCAGACCACACAGGCATGCCACATTTCTCATCTTCTCAAACTATTTTAACTCATCTTGCATTCATTCTAACTCTTTTCCCTTTATATTTACCAGATAGCAGATGGAGATGTGTGTCGTAATATGACATTGCCAATTTACGTTATCCTGCCCCGTCTTTTGACTTGTCCGACTGTCTTAGCTGGGTAAGCCCGCAAGACTGTGTTTGATCTGGTTATGATGAATGCATCAAGGTGAAGGAAAAAAAGTAGCCAAATTAACTCTTTAACTCTATTTTTGCCAAAGCATTTAGCTACTACTGGAATCCTGTTCCCATTTTGCTCTTCTCAAAGATTGTGAACTAAGATAACTTGTTATTTAGTTGCAATCAATCTGAACTTTTGATAAGAGTTATGATATTAATACTTGAAAAACAATTATCATTTTTTTTTTCTGTATTATCTGCTGCAGTCCATTTTCAGTCGAATTCAAAGTGTCCATTGTTATCAGCTTTCAGTCAGAATTGTCTAAATTGCATGCAAAATCTGATCCAAGAACTCCAAGACTGTGGGTAAGCATTATTTCTGAACCAGACAGTTGAGGCAAGCTATTCATTATATCTAAAGTATCTTTTCAATTTTCAGCTGGCAATGGAAACTTTACCGCTTGAACTTGTTCGAACAAAGTGAGGACATCAAATATGAAGGCAATAATTCATCTACACCTTTGTATATGATTTTTCTAAATTTCCCTTTTAAGTTCAGTGATAACGATGCAAATGTAGCGGTAATTGAATTGTGTTTTTGTGATCGTAACATCTGCTTGTTCCTCATCCTAAGTATGCCTATTCCTGGACACATCACGTCGTGTTTTGTATGTGAAGAAATAAAACTTTAGTATGAATATGAATCATGATTTAATATTTTATCACCTCTAGATAATACCCTTTATCAATTATACATCTATTATTGGGCTTGACGATTAGCGAGACGTCGCCATGACAGAATCTAAATAAATACTAACGATTAAGAAAAAGTGGGTTACCACTATAGTTTTCGACATCAAAATATTTTTACATTTTAAGAAGTCTTAACGGACAATTTTAAGCCAAGGTTTTTCTAGCTTTTGTAATTTAAAAAAAAAAAAAAAAAAATTCAACCTCAATCTGAAAATTGTCGTGATCATACTCTATTGATCAAAAATTGAAAAATAATTATTATTATCTAATGTCTCTCTGTATACACCGTTTATATTCAATATGCTTCAGCTATTCCAAATCTCCTCCACCTTCATATTTTTTTTCCATTTTTATCCTCTGGTTTTTCATGCGACCGGCCTTGTTGATCCCCTGCTGTACATGAGCTTCCAGTGCACATACTCTGGCTTTTTGGTGAATGGTGATACAGCCCGTTGCCAGAATAAGATAGGCCACATCAAAATCTAGCGATTGTTATGGGAAAACTGCTGAATTCCCAAGCAAAATTTGCAGGCATTGCGACAGTAGATTTCCTAAGTATTTTTGGGGTTGCGTCCCAGTGAAGAGAGAGTTTACGAAATTTATTTGATGGTAGTCTAGGTTTCCAAATGGACAATGGTTGGGGTCAATGCCGGCCTTACGTATACGACATCGTAGAATTTTAACTTGTTCATTCACTTCCAAAAACTAAAAAAACAAAGACTACCAAACGATACTTAATCAACTACTGTAAGAAATGCTCTCGAAAGAAGAGACAAACGATGCTAAAGTGAAATTAACCAATACTATGCCTTAATAATTCTTAAATTCCATCAGTTAGTTATCTACAAAAAAACATATAAAATAAGGCGTACATCTGTTTAATTAGATAACAGCTAAAATAGTAGCAATAGATATGGTTCTGCAACTCGTTTTCGTTTTCTTGCTACTGCAGATTTGTGGATTAGCAGCAGTTCTACCAATGGAAGGTTGCCAAACCCAGTGTGGTGATATTGATATCCAATACCCATTTGGTATAACACCCAACTGCGCCATGAACGATTGGTTTGTGATCATTTGCAATGGAACTGCCAACAATCGTAAAGCTTTTATAAGCAGCATCAACATGGAGGTTCTACATATTAAATATGAAAGTAGCCGATTAAGAGTTAAAAGTCCTATAATTTCATATAATTGTACTGATCATGAATCTGGCCCACCGGTGGATTTGACTCGAACTCCTTTCACCATCTCTGGGTACAATAGATTCACCGTAGTAGGCTGCAATACCCGTGCTTTGCTTACCTATACTGAGCCAGAAATTGTTGGTTGCCAGCCAACCTGTGACAAGAATCTTAAACCTCAAGGAAAAAACCCTCCTTGCTCAGGCAATAAGTGCTGCCAGACCCCAATTCCTTATTATTTGCAGGTACTAAAGCCCAGATTTGAACGGGTGTATGGTAGAAAGGGTAAAATTGAGGGATGCAAATTAGCTTTTATAGTGGAAAGTAAATGGTTCAAGTATAACTTAAAAGATCCGTACAAGGTGAAAGATATGAAATTTGTTCCAATGCTTGTGGATTGGAAGCTTAATACAACAGCTTTAGAATTGATTCGAATAAACGAGGAAAGTACCTTCTGGTCTATTAGATACTATAATGGATTTCGTTTTCCGTATCCGAATAATAGTGTGTTGATGTGCCGGAGAGGCTACGCCGGTAATCCTTATCTTTCCGATGGATGTAAAGGTACGTATTCCTTACCTCATTTTATTCATTAAATATATGTATTCTGATCTATGTATTTATTTCAAATAACCATATATTCAAATAAACTCGGAGTCATATATGAATAAAACAAAATCATTCATTTATATTTTTTTAGTATATCATATATATATATATTTTAAAATGGAATGGAATCATTAGGGGTTTGAACCCCCTGATCTCCTATGTTATGAGGCAAACTCCCAATCACTAAACTCATGACTTCCTATATCATGAGGTAAAGCCAGTGATATTTTCACTCATCTTTATGTAGCAGGCCAAACATAAACGAACTTCCTTCTATTAGTCGTGGATCAAATTATGCCTGGAAAAATGAAATATTCTTTTTACAATATAGACATTTTCACAAGTCAAAAAGAGATTTGCTCGAGAAAAATTAATAATAATGCATGATATTGATACAATGTGTAGATGTTGATGAATGTAAGCATACTGAAGTTCAAAGTCGATGTAGTGGAAAATGCGTAAATACACGCGGCTCATACAAATGCGAAGGCAACAAATCTTGGAGTTTCACTCTAGGCCAGTCTATTTATCTCTCAAAATTAAATCTTTGTTTTTTTTTTTAAATATTTAAACATTATAAAATGAATACTCGACTATTTAACTATCGATTCAATTAGAAACTGAGTTAATTCCATTCCATTTTTTTTTAAATTTCAGAATTTTCTTTTACTATTTTAAGCAGGAATTAGCATAGCAGCTGGAGCAATGACCCTGCTTACTATCACTTCCTGGAGAATGTCTAAATTTATCAAGAAAAGGAAAAGCATCAACCGAAAGAAAAAATTCTTCAAGCGAAATGGTGGTTTATTGTTACAGCAACAAGTTTGGTCAACAGGCAATGTTGAGAAGATTAAAGTATTCAGTTCCAAGGAATTAGAAAAGGCAACAGATCGTTTCAATGTGAACAGAATTCTTGGTCAAGGCGGCCAAGGTACTGTTTACAAAGGAATGTTGGTTGATGGAAGAATTGTTGCAGTTAAAAAATCCAAGAAAGTAGATGCAGCAAATATTCAAGAATTCATCAATGAAGTTGTGATTCTTTCACAAATTAACCATAGGCATGTTGTAAAGCTACTTGGATGTTGCTTGGAAACAGAAGTTCCTCTTCTTGTCTATGAATTCATCCCTAATGGAACACTTCACCATTACCTTCATCACAAAAATGAAGAATTTCAATTGTCATGGAGAATGCGTTTGCGAGTTTCGATAGAAGTTTCGGAAGCACTTTCATACTTGCACTCAGCTGCTTCTATTCCTATTTATCATCGCGATGTTAAGTCTACGAATATACTTTTAGATGAAAAGTATAGAGCAAAAGTATCAGATTTCGGAACTTCAAGACATATCCTTCTTGACCAGACTCATTTGACCACTCGTGTACATGGTACATTCGGATATTTGGATCCAGAATACTTTCAATCGAATAAATTTACAGAGAAAAGTGATGTTTATAGTTTTGGAGTAGTTCTTGTCGAGTTATTAACAGGACAACAACCGATTTCTTCGACAGGATTACCAGAAGGAATTGGCTTAGCTGCACATTTCATTAATTCCGTGGAAGAGGATAAATTGTTTGACATGCTTGATCCTCGAATTATGGATCAATGTGATAAAGAAGAAGTCATGGTTGTTGCTAATCTTGCAAAAAAATGCTTGAATTTGAATGGAAAGAAACGGCCTACTATGAAAGAAGTGGCAATGGAGTTAGAGGGGGTTCAGTTATTGTCTCAGAAAGATCATTCGAGTATTGTAAGAAATAGTAAAGCAATTGAGTCGAGAACTGTTCCAAAATTCTTGAGTTCTTGGAGTGACATTGATTTCTCTATCGAAATTAAAAAATTGCTTCTACCAAAACATGGTAATTAGCAGTCTCTGTAGATCGGGATATGTATTGTAAATGACATGTAAAGGATGGTAGGGTGTAAGTTTGATCAAATACTTAAATTTACTGTGTGCTTTCACAATTTTGCCATTTTTTTTTTGTTATTTTCATTCATTCAATTCCCATTTAGAAATTTTGAATAATTTCACTTCTTCATTTGCATATATAAAAAAGGTAATTACGTCTTAATCATTAAAATTGATCTAATTAACATTTATATCTTTAATTTTTTGAAAAACTAATTTTTTAATCATATACTTTGATTTTATTAGTCAATTTAATAATCCTGCATTTTTTTTCTGTTAAATTTTAGTAAAATAATTAAAATACCCCATGCTCCTTCATTATCTAGATTTTTATTTTTTTTTAATTTATTTTCTTTTTTATTTAATTTAAAATTAAAATAAAAAAAAATTAATTTTTATTTAATTAAAATAATTATTTTTATTTATTTTCTTTTTATATTAATTTAAAAATAAAATAAATAAAAATAATTTTTTTTTAATTAAAATATTTATTTATATTTAATTATTTAATCTATATTCTTTTTTGTATATTTAATTAAAATTAAAATAATTATTTTTTAATATATTTAATTAAAATTAAAATAATTAACAATATATTTTTCTCTTATTTTTATATATATACAAGGCCCTTTTTTAATTTTAATTAAATATACAAAAAATAATTATTTTGATTAAATTTATAAAAATTAATTATTTTAATTAAACATACAAAAAGTGATTTTATTTTAATTTTAAATTCAATATAAAAGATTATAAATTAAATAATTAAATAAAAAATAATATTTTTAATTAAATTATTTATTTTATTTTAATTTAAATAAATTAAATTTATTTTAAATTTTATTCATTTAATTTTAATTAAATGAAAAAAAAAAAAAAAGAAAAAGGAAAAAACAAACTTAAGCAATGGAGGAGCACAATATTCTCAGATCCGACCCGATCAAAGAACTGGTGAAATCAAAGGGATAGAAAATCAGATATTCGATTGAAATTGAATCGGTCGAACCAAAATAAAATAAAAAATAATTAAATTAATATTATATAATATAAAAATATAAATTTTACTATATAATTTCACATTTAATATCTGTATACTCAAAATAAATATATTGCATATATAATTAAAATTAAATAATAAAATAATTATATAATTAAACATTTGTTATTTATAAGAAAATTTTGATTCATAAGTCTAGTTAAATAACTAAATAGTTAAATTACTTTTAATAAATAACTCAAATTTAATTAATTTAATTCAGCTAAATATTTTCATTTAATTAATTAGTCAATTTTGGACTTTTAGTTCAATTTAATTAGAAATATATTTCTATTAGTATTATAATTAATATTATATTTTATAATGATTCAAATATTTATTAATTTTAATTAATTTTGATATTTTTATTTTATAATTTAATATATTTAACTCATATATATATATATATATATATATATATATATATATATATATATATATATTAAACAAAACTGATAAATGGAAGTATGGCAAGAAAATTTGTTTATTTAAAATTAAAATAAAAAAAAAAATTGGAAAAAAAAAAGGAGTAGAAACAAAGAAATGGAGCACTAACAAAAGGAGTTGCTTGAATTCTTAGCTTTAATCAACCCTAGATTTTTACTTTTTTGCCACCTCCTTCCAATAATGATCGGCGCTCACAATTGTAGTTACTATTTGGCATCGATTTTGTTTTGGAATTTCTCCATTGTAGTTTTACTAATTGAGTGCCAAACCAAGTAAAACTCCAATAGCCAATTAACAATCCAGTACAGCCAAGGCCAAATAAAATTATTAAAAAAATAGGGAGCTGCAATTACTAAATATGATTTAGCCTAGTCACAAAAAAATTTCAAAATTTAATTATCTAAATTTGTTTGTCACGTTACAGGACTGAAAGGGCTACTAAAGACTAAACAACAAAACGTCATTGAGCCATACAGTAGAGCTTCAACTTGGTGCAAAGAAACAAACAATAAATTATTATTTCTCAACTTTAATTAAAAATTTTAAAACAATAGTCCTTTAATTCATTTGTTTAGCGCAACTGCCCAATGGAGAAAGCTGGCCATGGATTGTTTAATTTGCATAATACAAATGCAACAATTGTAAAGGCCGGTGATGTCCAGAGAGTAAAGAAACATATAAAATTTTTGATTATAATCACAAGCTTCATACTCAGAAGAAATTTTTTAATTGGTATTCGAACTTGCAATCTCAAAGTTCTCGAGACAATTTTTTTTTTTTTTAATTGATGCTTAAATTTACAATTTCAAAGTTCTCGTGACAGATTCCAATATCATTTGATAAAAACTAATTAAATTTTATCTTTTTAATCATAGATAAAAACAAATAGCATGCAATTATTAGAATTTTTATTTCATTTTCTTCTTTGGGTCACAATAAACTCAAGTTTATTATGATATTTTTAGCAAAAGTTTTATTATTATAGTTTCTTTATGAAATTACATATATTTTGAATACAATATTTATAAGATTATCATTATCGGAAAAGTTAGACGACTACAGTGATATCACTTCTGCATTATAGTAATGTTTGGTGGTCCTAAATTATTTTAGATATAATTTTTTTATCAAATATATATATAATTTTTACTTGCTTTATAAAATTTTATCTGCATTTTATATAATCATATACTTTATGTAATCATAACTTAGAGTAAACCAAATAAAATTCTAACAGTGACCAAGTCATATTTAGCTGTAATATTTTTGATACATGAAGTGAACATATGTAGTTTATGTAATTTATAAGAAACTTATGTAATTTTTTTATTTATTTTCTGCTATTTTATATGTATTATATGTAAATATTATGTAACTATAATTTAAGACCATCAAACATGGTGTATGGAGCGACAACAATAGTATTGTCGCACTGCCATCATTATTCTATTTAGGTATTTTCAAAAATTAACATTAAATAAAAATATTCAAACTCTATTTCCTTTTTTCATTTGATTTTAAATACAAAATATCATCCTAAAATACAAAAATATGAATCATCATATGCTATAAAAACAAGATCATTTAATTAATTTTTTGCTTTGCTAAACTAGATGATGACAATTACATAGTAAGAAAGGCAAAAGAGGAATGGTTTGGCAAGTCATCACATCTCTAATCATCACTTTCTTAATGCTACAAATATTGAAATCAACAGTAGCTTCGACAGCAGCTCTAGCAAAGAAAGATTGTGAAGCCAAATGTGGAGATCTAGAAATCCAATACCCATTTGGTATTCGAATTGAATGTTCCATGAACGGTTGGTTTTTGATTAATTGTAGTAAAACTGCCAATTCCAGCAGCAAAGCTTTCTTAAGTAGTATCAAATTGGAATTGCTAAGTATTGACTATTCAGAGAGCCGATTACTTGTCAAAGGTCCTATAATATCTGAAAGATGTTCCGGTCATGAAACCGGACAATCTGTAGATTTCAGGCGGACGCCTTTTACCTTCTCAGGTTACAACAGATTCACTGTAATTGGCTGCAATAGCGGTGCTTTGTTAACCAATGCTCAGCCAACCATTGTGGGTTGCCAACCGACCTGTAATGAGAAGTTTCTTGAACCTGAGGGACAACTACCTGCGTGCTTGGGCAACAGGTGTTGCCAGACTTCAGTACCTTATTATCTTCAAGTATTTGCACCAAAGTTTGAGAATGACGTAACTTACAAACAAGGAGAGGAAGGTTGCAAGATTGCTTTCATGGTGGAACAACAATATTGGTTTGAGGCTAATGTTAAAGATCCATCTATAGTTCAAGAATGGGATTATGTTCCAATTCTTGTGGATTGGAAGATCAATGCAACTGCCTTGGAATCGTTCCAAATTGATAAGGAAACTACAGAGTATTATCCTATTACTTTCTATGAAGGATTTGATTTCCCCTACCCTAATAACACTTTCTTGACTTGTCGTGGAGGCTTCACTGGCAACCCTTACCTTCCTGGAGGATGCAAAGGTTAGCCGTTTCTTCTTGTGTTTAGTAAGCCTAAATTTCTGCACCACCAAACAAATATTAACCATTCTGCTGCAACGACCTTAATGCTTGATTTTTTTTATTTTTTTTTATGATTGTAGTGTTAATTACATGTTTAGAAAACCGCAATAATAACTAATCATTTGTAGAACTGCTTATCAATTACATTCCATTATATGTGCTAATTAATTAAATGTTTTAATCAATTGTTTTTGAAGATGTTAATGAATGCTTGGATCCAAGAGTACGAGATCAATGCCATGGATTATGCACAAATACACCAGGCTTCTATAGATGTGATGGTCCGATAATTATTTTATGTAAGCCTCTTTCTCTTCCAAAACTAGCGTTTTACAGAAGTTGATGGCAGTTATATAGAAATTTATGAATATGTATGCTATGTTTGAAAAACTATCAAATGTGCAAGCAATTATTGAATGCATGCACTCATTGCACACCACATTCAGATGATTAGATCAGGAAATTGTTGTCTAGACCCGATTCATAAACCTCTCTCACTTGGAGATAATCTCACCATATAAATCATGTGAAAATAATATAATATTGTGGGATTTGAATTTATGGAAGGGAGGTCTGCATACAAAAGGTCTCAGTTTTTACTCAAATCGGCTAAAAATCAATTGAACAGAATTTGTTTTTTCAAGTGAAAAAGCTGTCAACCGGAAACCTGCGAAACTAACTGGAACCAGGATCGTCAGCTCCTGTCCGGTTTGAAGCTGTGATACATGGGATCCACTGATTTTGAGAATGGTGGTGAATTTCATGTAAAATACGAATCAAGATGCATTACACGAGGTACATTATGTAATTTCTCTAATCCAATAACCCAATTGTGTATTTTTTTTTTTTTTTTTTTTTGTAAAGCAGGTACTATTGTGGGCTTTGGATTGTTGATCATTCTTATTAGCATACGGTGGTTATCTAAATTTATTAAGAAACGAAAAAATATGAAGCGCAAGAGAAAATTTTTCAGGCAAAATGGCGGTTTGCTATTGCGACAAGAAGTAAATTCAAGTCTTGGCAATGTTGAGAAGACCAAAATATTCAGTTCTAAAGAGTTGGAAAAGGCAACTGATCAGTTTAATGTGAACAGAATTCTTGGTCAGGGTGGTCAAGGCACTGTTTATAAAGGAATGTTGGTAGATGGAAGAATTGTTGCAGTAAAAAAATCCAAGAAAGTAGATGAAGCAAAACTCAAAGAATTCATTAATGAAGTTGTTATTTTGTCGCAAATAAATCACAGGAATGTGGTAAAGCTACTTGGGTGTTGCTTAGAGACAGAGGTTCCTCTGCTTGTTTATCAATTCATCCCTAATGGAACTCTTCATCGTTATCTTCATGATCAAAATGAAGAGTTTCAGTTGCCTTGGACAATGCGTTTGCGAATCTCCATTGAAGTTTCAGGAGCCCTTTCATACTTGCATTCGGCTGCACATATTCCAATTTATCATCGCGACATTAAGTCGATGAATATACTTTTGGATGAAAAGTATAGAGCAAAAGTATCGGATTTTGGAGTTTCAAGATCTATTCAAATTGATCAAACTCATCTGACTACTCAGGTACTAGGCACTTTCGGATATGTAGATCCAGAATACTTTCAATCAAGCCAATTTACTGAAAAGAGTGATGTTTATAGTTTTGGAGTAGTACTCGTTGAGCTCATTACGGGACAGGAACCAGTCTCCTCAACAAGAATAGAGGAAGGCATTGGATTAGCTGCACATTTCAATCTTTCAATGGAAAATGACAAACTCTTTGACATAATTGATCCTAGAATCAAGGAACGGTGTGATAAAGAGCAAGTTATGATAGTTGCTAACCTTGCAACAAGATGCTTGAACTCAATCAGTAGGCGAAGGCCAACAATGAAAGAAGTGACATTACAGTTGGAGGGGATTGATTTATATGAAGAAGAATCGAGAATTCAACAAAATACTACTAATGAAATTGAATCCAATCCTTCAGAAGATTCTTTTACTTCTACGGTCCCAAGTTCTGACAGTCATCAAGCTCTTGATGTATAATCTAGCTTGCCCAAGACAGGCTTTAACTGAGCAGGGTTGGCATTGAGGAAACATAATTCTAGAATATAAGAATTGTTAGGACTGCAATAGACAATTGAACCACTAACCTACTAATAGAAAGTGTACTAACTTGTGTTCGGTACCAAATGAATATGAAATTCATTTCATATAAATTAATGATGGCTTCCCGTCACTTGTCAATTTTCAACCATAGGTACATTAACACATCCATGAATTATGCTTAATTTTCAAGTAAAACTATGACAAATAATAATATACAGGAATTATTTGTTTGATGTAAATCCTAAATGATGCATGAAAATAAGAGGAAAACGTAATATTTTACTCGCAAAGGGAAAAAATCACCTATATATGATTTTCACACTAAGAATAATGTTCAACTTTTCCAAGACATTCCAGTATGTATGATGTATACGGTAACCAACAAGAAACACAACCATCCCACAATATGTGAAAGGATCAAGAGAACAAACTACCAATAAATTGAAGTCTTATGAGCTAGAGAAATTTCATTTTTCCCTTGACTGAAGTCTTTGCCAGCTCTAAGTGACAAACTGCTTTCTGTTTTCCCATCAATCCAGAACATGATCCAGTGGCTCCTAAAGTAATAGCAAAGTAAAGATAGACAGTGCATAGGAAAGCCAAAAGAACCAAAGCTGTTAAGAGGAATCGGTGCCTCTGAATGAGTGCTGACCAGCTACCCAACTCATCCCGTGGGAATTGTTTCCGAAAAGACGATGACCTCCGATGAGGAGAAGATAAAATATTGTCAAGAACCATAGCCTCTAAACTGAATCTCCTCGGCCAACCTGACATGCCATGCCATTTTGTGTTGAGGATGAAGGCACAATTGAAACAAAATTTCACAGAGAACAGTAAAACATCAGAAGGGAACCATTATCAACATTTTTGTTATTAGTCGGACTAAATTGTAATCAACGCAAGGTTTTAATTTAAGAAAATTGACGCAACTTCTATCTCTACATCTAAGAGTGATTTTCAATTCTCAAAAACTAGCAAACTAAGCACCTTGTTTTGACAGCCAGGGTAACAAAGACAAAGAATGAAAGCATCATCCATAAAACTTGAATGCAAATGAAGATGTGATTTCACAAAATACGTCACAATAAAATATAGGAGCCAGAAAATCGTTGGCTTCAACATTCTAATGATTAAGAGACTCCGTCAAAGAAAATGAATGATCTCCTATCTTTTAAGCAAAGAAAAGAGAGAGGGGAGGGTGAGAACTATCTCATCTTTATCTTTACAGTGATTAATTCTGATTACAAATACCAGAAAGTAAAAAATACTAGAAGAATCAGCCATTGTCAAGCTATCCTTGTTAAGTGCCTTCAACTGAAACAAATGGCTTAGCAGGGACAGGCTACACGATATTCGACAAGACAAATCATAATTTCACTGACTTCTGCTCATAGTAAAGTTAAAGACAAACAGAAGTAATCTTTTGACATTCAACAATAACTTCTAAAAGAGCAGATAAGAGAACTTTTCTATATACTATATACTAGCCAAATAATGAGGCCTTGGCATGCAGACCATATATCATATATGATTGTAGAGTGACTCTAATTGCCATGACAATTGTCATGGTGGAATGAAAAGGCCAAAATGTTGCAAATAGCATATAAATTATCATGAAAAAACATTCATTTCTGTTATTTTACTATAAATCCTACTATTTAAGAAACTTCAATCTATATAAATCAAAGATGACAAACAGAGAAGCCAGAGAATATGAGCATCACAAAGTTAATAGAAACCATTTAATTTAAAACCAAAAAACTAAATACAGCCCAAGAAACAAAATATTATTGCAAAAGCCAGAGCCAATGCAAGTAGAAAGCAAGAAACAAAAAAGTTACACTATTATTTAAGAATCAACCACAGTCAAAGGACAATAACAGAGTTCTTTTAGAACAACAAACACCCAATAGACTAAATTAATTACTTTCTTTTGCAAATGGTCATTTCAGACGTTCAACCAATAGCAGTGCAAAAGAAATAAACAATATTTAGGATAATTTTACAAGACTCTACAAGATTTATGAATCAATTTTTAAACCAAGCAAGTTCCTTTTCATTGCCCTCCTTTATGAGACCTAATAAGTCGGTAAATCTGTGAAATTCAACCACACCCATCAATGGCCTGGAACCCTTCATACGAAACAATTAACGCGCCAAACAAATAATTAAAAAAAGGCATTCTGCATTTTGGGCAGCTAAGTAACCTCAAATTCTTGTTAACTAAAAAGCTAAGATATTGACCTTCCAGCTAAAACCTTACCCAATTCCTCATTTTAGATCCCTCTCTCTCTCCATTTCAAGCAAAGATCATAAATTGGTTTAAATTCACCTAAAAATCCAAAAGAAACTACATTTCGGTTTTCAGAGTCAAACTCCATATCGCCAAAAATCACAAAATCAAGAACCCATTACTTGCAAATCAAATTAATAACAGGAAAAGCAGATAATCTGAGTGAATTTGCTCAGATCTGAAGAAAGAAAAAGAGAGACTTACAGTGAGAGGAAGGATCAAGATTTATTTCCCCTTTTTCTTTTCTTGGATTGCTTTCTGAGAAATTTTTCTCGAGAAAATATAAAATATTTTGTAGTAATTCTTGTTAAAGTGTTTTCTCCGTGTGTCCCGGCTTTGATGGGAAAGAGATGGCCGGGCAAACTAACCCAATCATATACTGGGTTAGGCCTAAGGAAAGCGAGTTGTAGATGGTGATTAGATTATATAATTAAATATTATTGTGTTATATTATAATAAAAATGAAAACAATAAAAGAAAAGAAAATTACGAGTGAATAGAGAGAGAAAGAGAGAGAGAGAGAGAGAGAGAGAGAAAGAGTTTGACTTTTTGGAAGTTTTATTGACTCTTGGTAGCGTCAAATTTTGGATACTTGCACTACATATTCAATTCACTTTTTTTTTTTTAATTATTGAAATTAATTTTAAATTAAGCAAATATTAATTATTTATCAAAAAATATATATTAAGAATAACATTTTTTTTGGTTCAAAATGATAGTAAAATTAAATATACAATAAGAATAACATTTTTTTTGGTTCAAAATGATAGTAAATTAAAGTATAAAGAAGTTATTAATATTTGTTGAGATAAGCTTATTTATGTTATAAAAAAAAAAGTTTTGTTTAGTTAGTTTTCTTATTTTTGTTGAAAAATAGAGAAAATATATGTGATTTTGAATTTAAATATCTATTAATTATCAATATACTATATACTAAGGTAAAGCTGAAAATAAATATTAAATAATTTAATTTTCAATATATAGATAGTTAATATAATTGGAATGAAATAATTATTTTATTTACGAGCTTTAAATATTATGAATTAAAAAAAATTGAATTTTTTCTTTCATATACAACAATAAAATACTAAACCAATTATTTATTTATATAAAGAAACAGTATTTTTCCAACAAATTATTATTTCGATTGAATAATTCAAAATTTGTATTAAATTTATGCTTTGCATTGATATAAATTTTCTTTTTCATATGCAAATATAAAATCTTTATTTAGGTCAAAATAAATAAAAAAATAGTATAAAAAAAAAAAAGAAACTTTATGCGCCTAATCTTAATCGCACGTAGAACAGTCGCGCATAAATCAACGGCAGGTATGAAAGAGTAAAAAAGGAAAAAGCATAGAACACCACCTCTCTCTTTTTTGGAATTCATTATAATATCAAATTGATGGCCATAGAAACATTGTTTCATTTAGTGTGATAAATGCGTTTCATGCAATGAGGCCTCAATGAAATACTTCAACGACAAGTAGGTTAACAGATTTGTGAAATAAAATAAGGATGAATTTGGAATTGGAAATTTTAGTGTTTAGTTACTATTTAGGATTATAATTATAATTTTATGAAATTATAATATAATTAAAAAAGTAATTTTATAATTTTATTTTCAACTCATAAAAATTATAATTTTATAATCACTATTATCATCTTTTCTTTTATAATCACTACTATCATCTTCTACCACTCACAGTACTATCATTATCGGTGACGGTGGTCCGTTATCAGCGACGATGATCCGTCATTACCGCTAACAATAGTTTATCATCATCGCCATTGCTGATGGTCCTCCTCCATTTTAAATTCTACTGCTATTTTTATCGTCACTAATTTTTTATTTAATTTCAATTTTTTTTATATAAAATAAACGCAACACAATTTTAATTCTAAAAAATTAAAATTAAAATTAAAATTTTTAATTCTAATTTCAACTCCTTACTCTCAAATAGACCTTAAAAGATGTTGAAAATATTTATGAAAAAAATAATTATGAATAATAAAAATTGAAATTAAAAAGTACTTTTACTTAATTACTTTTAAAATAAACTAAATTTTGATATTTATAAAAAAAAAAATTCAATTGAATCTAAAATTTATTATTTATTTTTATTATCAAATATTCAAATAAATAATTTTAACATAAAAACTCAAATTTTTATCCCAATTAATAAATTTTAAATTCTCAATTAAAAATCCAAACACCCACAAAATATATCATTCACTTCAAAATAATAATAAGAGGGCAGGGGATAACGTTAGCATAAACTTAAATTACTTAATTATTACTAAAAAAGATAAAATATTGAGGATCCAAACAACCGTTGAGTAAATCATCCACTTCAAAATAATCATAAGAGGCAGAGGATAACGTTAGCATAAACTTAAATTACTTAATTATTACTTGAAAAGATAAAATAATAAATTGTGACGCTAATAATATATAAGAAATTTGAGTTTTTGGCAGGAAAAGGATTTTATTGTCTATGGTTATTCTGAATATATATCCTAGAACACAGCTACAGTGTCAATTATTTCCGTCCCTCAAACTCTCTCTCGTACCATCTTGTGAATTGTGATTAGCGAATCAAGTCAGGTAACGACCATTTCTTTCTTTCTTCTACGTTCTGTTTGACTGCCGAGAAAATGTGGGAAAAATACTTGAACTATTGATAATCAAAATAAACTTATCATTTTTAGTTCTGAATTACAGAGATCCAAGAAACCTTTACACGCATTTCTCTTCTTTTTTTTCGCTCATAACTTTCAATTTCTTGGTCTTCTTTTGTTTCTGAAATCGAAACTTGTTTTTTTTTTCTTTTTTTATTAATTAGTGCCGATGATTTTTAGGATAATTGATTTTTTTTTTTTGTATGTAAATTCTTTGTTGAAGCTTCAGTTCCTTTAATTTTTATATTAATTAGTGTCGATTGTTTTAATTATTTGATTCGATATATTTGGCCGTTGATTGAAATGTGATAAGGGAAAATAATGTTAATCTCGATCTTGATTGTGATCTTTGTCTATGGCTATGTTCCCTTCTTGAGAAAATGTTGAAAAAATTACATAGAATCAAAGTGCTGGGAATTGTATATCGAAATTTCATGTGTATTTTTATTATTTGAGGTTGATTAAGGATCTAAGACAAGGTTTTTCTTTGTATAACCTATTGTACAAGTGTTGTTTACATGGTGTTTCTTTGTACGCACATTTGATTAGGTTTCTTTGATTAACCAACGTTGTAGAATATCTTAGGATGTTAATCTTAATTCTTTAATTAGATGATGATGATCTTTTGTTGTTAGATTTGAAATTCGATTGGTTGATTGTCCAAGAAGAAGATGTGGGCAGCTTCTTGCCTTACGTCTCGCTGCGCTGCTTGCGCCTGTGACGCATGTCACACGGTGGTGTCAGGGATAAGCAGGGGTCTGCCAGAATTGCCTGCTGTGGGCTTTTTGCCCTTTCTCTGATTGTTTTATTAATTTTGCCATATGCATAAAAGGGAAAAAAATTTCCAGCATGTATCATATATTGCCTTTTTGTTTGCAGGCGGAGGTCCACTGCTGTACACTTTCTTTCTGAAATCTACGCAGAAGGTTGGTTAAGCTAAATCTACAGGGTGCATAAGGTGGGTAAAGCTAACTCCTAGTACTTGTATATGGAATTAAGGGATAATGTACATGGATAATTTGGACAGGTTGTATTTCATATTAATCATTTTAAAACCAATTATTAGTTAGGGCTCTATAGATAAATATACAACTTTTCAGATATCTCAAACACTATCTTAGAACTTCTAAAAAGAAATGATCCATATGCATGCATCAACCATATAGAACTGTCACTTCTCAAACTGAGAGTATGCCAATGTTATAACCTTTTTTTTTTTTTTTTTAGCAACTAACTAATCACTCCAATTTATCGGTTTTTGTCCGAAAAGCTCAACCTTAATGATATGGTCCCAAACATCATCATATAACCTGATTTGATAAGGTTTGATCTCTCCAGAAGAGGCATCTTTAGTTTTAAAGGTTAACATCTTTAGTTTTAAAGGTTATGTAATAATAAATCTGAATATTTCTTGAAATATTTGTTCTAATAATTTTCACAAGCTCCAGTTTTACATCATCCTAGATTACAGAAGTTTATTGTATATAAATTATTTATGAATTTATACTCAAAACTAATCATTTATTGATTGGTCGATTTATACATCTGAGATAGTAAGTATTTTTCAAATAACAATGGAATTTCCGTTCGATAATATAAAGAAAAATAATAATAAAAAAAAAGAATTGTTTTAAGAGTTATGACTGAATAATAATAATAAAGCATGGAAAAGAAATCAAATTTTGTATCTAATTGAATATTTGAATTCAATGATGACAAAGAGAGTGACCTCATTGATCTTATATAAGAATATGGCTTTTTTACTTTCGACATTGAGCAGATAAACGCTGCAAAAAATATTATTACCTCTGGGACGAGTGCCAACATCAAAACACTGAAAAGAAAAAAAAAATAATCAATTGCAATTGACTTATGAACATTTGGTTTGGTTATCAAATTTCAGTTGGACTTAAATTTATCCAAAAATAAATTGTAACTGATCGAAAAGAAATAAAAAAAAAAAAGGGGTAAATTTACTTCACCAATAAACAATAAAAGGGTTTCTTTTCCTGTGGTAAATCAAACTGAATTAACTGAAAATAAACAATATTTGTTTAGGAGTGAGAAAAAAATTGGATTAATCGAAAATCAATCTGAATCAAATATAATTTGATATGTTCAGTTTGATTCGATTTAAAATTTAATTTAATTCGATTTAAGTTTGATTTAGTTGATTTTGCAAAATTTAAATTTGATTCTTTTAAATTTTGATTCGGCATTGATATAAGTTTTCTTTTTTATTTGCAAATATAAAATATTTCGGTTCAGTAATTTGTTTAATTATGTTTAATAAAATATATATATATATATTTCAGTTGGTTCAGTTATTTTATATTTTATGAAAAATAAATCTAATCGAATAGAAAAAAAATTTACAAAAAATAAATCGAACTGAATAAAATTTTGAATCGGATTAAACTAAACCGATCAAATTATATTTAATTCAGATTGATTTTCGATTAATCTAGTTTTTTACTCACTCCTACACAAATATTATTTATTTTTGGTTAATCCGGTTTGATTTCCCACAAGAAAAGGAACCCTGTTATTGTTTATTGGTGAAGTAAATTTACTCTTATTTTTTAATTTCTTTTCTATCAATTGCAATTTATTTTTGGATAAATTTAGGTCGAATTGAAATTTGATAACCAAACCAAATGTTCATTGTTCAATTGCAATTTATTATTTTTTTTTTCTTTTTCAATGTTTTGATGTTGGTACTAATCCCAGAGATAATAATATTTTTTGTCGGCATAAAGATCAATCGGGACATTCTCTTTGCCATCGCTGAATTCAAATATTCAATTAGATACAAGTTTTGATTTGTTTTCTCTGCTTTATTATTATTATTATTAGGTCATAACTAACCGACCAATCAATAAATGATTAGTTTTGAATATAAATTCACAGATAATTTATATACAATAACCTTCTGTGATCCAGGATGATGTAAAGCTGAAGCTTGTAAAAATTATTAGGACAAATATTTCAGTAAATATTCAGATTTATTAT
The DNA here is from genome assembly GCA_948193065.1 of Aleurites moluccanus. Classification (NCBI taxonomy): domain Eukaryota; kingdom Viridiplantae; phylum Streptophyta; class Magnoliopsida; order Malpighiales; family Euphorbiaceae; genus Aleurites; species Aleurites moluccanus. Next base: position 27,848 of record CANXYC010692861.1, read on the forward strand.
TACATAACCTTTGAAGCTACATATGTCTCTTCTGGAGAGATCAAACCTTATCAAATAAAGTTATATGATGATATTTGGGACCATGTCATTAAGGGTTGAGCTTTTCAGACAGAAACCGATAAATTAGAGGAATTAGTTAGTTGCTAGAAAAAAAGAAAAGTTATAACATTGGTGTACTCTCAGTTTGAGAAAAGAAGTGACAGAAGTGACTGTTTTATATGGTTGATGCATATGGATCATTTTTTTTTAAAGAAAAGAAGTGACAGAAAATAAGTATATAATATATATAATTCGGTTTATTTTAAATTATTTGAAAAATAATTAAATTGAATAAAATAAAATTTATAAAAAATAAATTGAATAAAATTAATTTTTGAATTAGATCAAACTGAATTACGATTTAATTTTCAATTAATTCAGTTTTTTGCTCACCCCCAATAAGTAGTTGATTTTTTCTCTAAATGTTGCTCTTTATTCTGTTTCTAGTCAACAAATATTGTGCGCATTGGTGATTTTAAAGAGATACAATAAGTTAATGATGATGAGCTTCTTAAAATTGTATATTGTCATTCGATGATCGCAACGATTTGAGTGTCGCAACAATGCGAGTGGGTTCAGTATTTGACAATTGGAAAGGACTGGTAAATATAGTTTTGGATTTTTGATTCGTAAAAATGTTACCAAGTTTATAATTGTGCCTAATGTTTTACATTAATAATTTTCTTTTGGTCCTTTTTCTTTCTTTCTCTTTTTTTTTTCTTTCTAATTTTATAATTTTATATCGTAGTATATATGACGGCAGAGAAGTGAAATACAGTGATGACCTGTATGCAGTTCTCATTGTAGGGTTTGGAATTGAAGCGGATGGAACCAAATTTTGGCGAATTAGGAATTCTTGTGGACAAAATTGGAGGATAAGGGGTTATGACAAAGTAATTAGGAAATCTGGAATTGATACCTCTTCATATCCTCAGATTTAGGACAACAGGTCATTAATTCTCAAGTTAGAAAAAGAAATATCTGGTAATTTCTGGTTCTAGGTATTTACTAATTTGTTTTTTGATTGATGACTAAGGGGGTGTTTGGCAGAGCGATGACTAAATGTGCGATTGGTATAGAAATGTGATTGCTAAATCGCCAATCACTAAAAGCAGCTTATAGCTGCTTATGAAATTTATCGATTGAAAAGAAATTTTACTATAATCGAAGTTTTTAATTGGCCAACCAAATATCATAAATTTTTTTAATTGGCGACGCGCATATTCACAATCGGCAATTAGGAGTATTTAGTTGGTCAACCAAACAGCCCCTAATTTATTTATCGGTTGATGACTAATTTATTTATTGGTGGATGATTTCCCACAAGTTGTATATCATGCAGTCAGCTCTTGGATGATTTGGACAGGTTGTATTCACGTTAATCATTTTAAAACCAATTATTAGTTGGGGCTATTTAGATAAATATATAACTTTTCAGATATACTACTAAAACAGTAATTGAGAACGTTTAGAGAAGGTAGGAGATCAACTTGAACCAAAAACAAACGCTATCTTAGAACTTTAAAAAAAAAAATTGATTCATTTGCATCAACCGTATAAAACAATCACTTCTTTTCTTTTCAAGTAAGAAATTGAGAGTACACTAATGATATAACTTTTTTTTTCTAGCAACTAACTAATCACACCAATTTACCGGTTTCTATCTGAAAAGCTCAACCTTAGTGAAATGGTCACAAATATCATCATATAACTTGGTTTGATAAGGTTTTGATCTCTCCAGAAGAGACATCTTTAGCTTCAAAGGTTACGTAATAATAAATCTGAATATTTCATTAAATATTTGCCCCAGCAATTTTTACAAGGTCCAGCTTTACATCATCCTGGATCACAGAAGGAAAAAAGAATTATTGTATGTAAATTATCGATGAATTTATACTCCAAACTAATCATTTATTGATTGGTAGGTTTATATGTATGAGATAGTAAGTGTTTTACAAATAACAATGGGACTTCCATTCAATAATATAAAAGATTTTTTTTTTTTTAAATAAAAGAAATTGTTTTAGGAGTTATGACTTAAAATAATAATAATAAAAGAAGAAGGGTTAATTATTTCTTCTCCTATAAAATGACTCAATATACTAAATTTTATCAGTAAAATGACTTAATATATTAAGTTTCCTTTAAAATGACTCAATATACTAAATTTTATCAGTAAAATGACTTAATATATTAAGTTTTCTTTGTAAAATGACCTAATACACTAAATATCCCTTTATTTTTTAAAAATATATTAACTCTCCTAACGAATATCCCTAATAAATGTCTCGTTATACTAATACTTTTTTTCGTCCAATTTTATCCAGATTTTCTGTTAGTAAATATCAAAAAGACTGAATTAGCTCTGAACAAACCCTTTTTTTTTTTTTAACTAATCAACCCACACCTCCCATTCTCTATTTTTACAAAACTCATACTCACTTTCTCAAATTACCCTCCTTTCCATACTCTCTTTTCCTTTTTCTATTTTTTACTTCTATTTTGTGGTTTTAATTATGGGAGATTAATTTCAAATCTAGATGCTGAAGTGATTGCGCTATCCCCAAAGACACTATTAGCCACAAATCGTTTTGTGTGCGAGATCTGTAACAAGGGCTTCAAACAAGACCAGTACCTCCAGCTTCACCAGCAATGCCATAACTTACCATGGAAACTAAAACAGCGAACGAGAGCCACGCAAGCGAGTCTACGTGTGCCCAGAAACATCTTGTGTTCACCATAATCAAACTAGAGCTTCAAGCGATCTCACCGGTATCAAGAAGTACTTTTGCGGGAAGCACGAAGATAAAAAGTGGAAGTGCGAGCAGTGTTTTAAGAAATATGTAGTGCAATCCGACTGGAAAGCCCACATGAAGACTTGTGGAACTTGAGAGTATGAATGCGATTGTGGCACTTTGTTCTCAAGATTCTTAATCCTTTTTATCTATGATTTTGCTTTATAATTTATTTTTGGGTATCTTTTGTTACTTATTTTCTTTTTATTGAGAAAAGAGGGATAGCTTCAAAACGCATAGGACATTTTGTGCTCCGTTGGCGGAGGAGAGTGCGATGGCACAAACCCTAACTATTTTGAGTAAGGAAGGGAATACAAATGTGAAGAGTGTGACTGCTTCACCACCGCCTCCAGCTCTTATGCCATCTACTATCGTGGTTTCTCCGGGTCTATCAGTTCAAAGCTCATAAATTACTTTCTCTCTTTATATATAGTTTTATCAAATTTGTGTTTCTAGTTGCCTATTTTAAAATAGTTTTATCAAATTTGTGTTTCTAGTTGCCTAGGGAGGAAGGGATGATTTAGTTGAAGGTTGAAGAAAAAAAAAGGATCAGTGTCATAAAGGGTATTTATGTTTTTAAATTATGTTTGACTAAATTTGAGGTTACTGACCAAAAATCTGAGCAAAATTGATGTAATGAGTATTAATATTGCGAATTATTTATTAGGGAGAAAGTTAATATATTTTTTAAAAATTAAAAAAAATTAATATATTGTATCATTTTATAAGAAGAAATTATAATTAATCCTAATAATAATAATAATAATAAAAAAGCAGGGAAAAAAATCAAAACCTGTATCTGATTGAACATTTGACTTCATTTATAGCGAAAAGAGTGACCTCATTGATCTTATGACTTTTTCACTATTGACATTGAGCGGATGAACACTGCTAAAAATATTATTATCTCCCGGACGAGGACCAACATCAAAACACTGAAAAAGAAAAAAAAAATTGCAGTTGACAAATGAACATTTGGTTTGATTATCAAATTCTAATTCGAGTTAAATTTATCAAAAAATAAATTGCAATTAATAGAAAATAAATTAAAAAAAATAAGAGTAAATTTACTTCATCAATAAACAATAAAAGGGTTTCTTTTTCTATGGGAAATAAAACTGAATTAATTGAAAATAAATAATATTTATTTTAAAGGGTAAGAAAAAATTGGATTAATCGAAAATCAAACAGAATAAAATATAGTTCAGTCAGTTCAGTTTGATCCAATTCAAAATTTTATTTGGTTTGATTTATTTTTTATATATTATATTTTATTCAATTCGGTTTATTTTTTCAAAAAACTTAAAATAATCGAACCGGCTGAATTATATATATTTATTTTTAATATTTATGTTTATTGTATAATAAAAAATAAAATTAATCGAATTATAAGGATAAATATGTTGGGTCAATTTGATTTGATTCAAATCGCGGGCATAAGGTCTTACTGCCAGTCACTTTCGGTGTAGGCTCCACTCTCTCCGCCGCTGAGCAACCTCTTTTCTACTTCAGCCGGTAGGAAATTCTAGGATCCAATTAATTTTTTTATTTTTATTTTGTTAGTTTTGATTTTGTGTAATTAATTAAATTTAATTTGTATATTTTGTGCTAGTGTTTTAAATGTTAATTTTTGTTAGTAATTAGTTGGAGTTTTTTCTGTATTTTTATGGTAAATTGGGAAAAAAGAAAAAATATAAGAAAGAGAAGTTCTAAGAAGATGAAAATTGTTTGCGTACGATCTTTAGACTCTAAAGTGTTAAGGTGAAGCATCCATAGTCTCATATACCCAAAGACAATATGACTTTTGATAGATCTCTCTCTTAATGTTTGGCTTTTGTTGTCCTTTTTCATTTAAGATATACCTGCATAAACCACCAAAGATGTATCTCAAAACTGGTCTATGCCCGACCGAGAACTGAGCTATTCCCTCTTTTCGTGCATTTTGTCTAATGATTTGTCAGGAAACCACGTGAATTTTTGAAATAAAAAGGTTCCATTATTCCACTTCACTAATAACTTTCATTCACAAACAATCCCCTAAGGAAAGTGGGGTGTTTTTATTTTTTCCTCTTTTTTTTAATTCCATACCCACTATTTATGTCGTCCAAATAACCTTTCTTTATCATCCAACATTTAGTTTAATAATTGGATAATTATCAATATGAGTAACTCATCCTATTCAATATTTAATGTTCTATTATCAAAATTATTCAAACACTGTTTGTTGTTCTTTGGATGATAACATACTATTCCTATCACCTAATTAATATGGCCATCAATGTTGGGAAGGACAAGGTAGGATGGTTGATATGCTGCTTTAAATGAGACTAAACCAATGTTTTGTGTATTTTTTTGGTTTCATATCTAAATTTCAATATAGGAATTGGGAATTTCATAATAAAAAGAATGAAATTTCAAAAAATTTAGTCATTGAAATTGTGGGGTTAACAATTTTTCTTTTAATTTATTTATTTAGCAGGGTCATGTCCTCCATGTGACCATTTTTTCCCAAATAAAAGGTTTGCATAAAATCCTAAGTATGATCATTTTAGTTTTTAATCTTGGACGGTATGAAATTTGAAAATTTCTCACTCTCATTCTATAGGGTTAATCCCTCTCTCTCTCATGCATATGTTCTGTTATAGTATTCTGCATGGCATTTGCATTCAGTATTAGTTCTTTCGATAAAAAGTCTGACTAAAACATGTAGAGTTTATTTTTTTAAATCCACTTTTATTGTTGCAACCATATACAATTTCAATAAGTTCCTCATCAGTTACATGTTCTATCTCTTTAAAGTAACTAATGCGCACAATATTTACTGACTAGAACAAGGCAGAAAAAGAAAAAAGAGTTGTGTTTAGAAAAGGCATCAATTATAATAGGAATTAATCAAATTAAAATATATGATTGTTGGGTGTTGGTTAATACTTACATTTTGATTAATACGTAAATGTTTCTTCTTCTTTTATTGTACTTTCCTTCTAAATTTAAAATCAGATGCCTCTGCTCTATTCAGAATATGTAAACCGTTTCTTTGTATCCGTCTTTCACACAATTAACAGACGTTTTATCAATCTTAGAGAGTAAGATACCAAGAACATACCTTTCTTCATATATTGACACTTGTATATTATAAGCTGCTTCAATAGCTACAACAATGCTTATTGCCAGCAAAACACTATGTCTAAGCAAATCACTACATCTAACCAAAATAAACACGGTATGTCTTGGTTACACTTTCTAAAATCCAAGTAAAAGTACTAAAAATATCTAAAAAAAAATTAAAAAAACAAATTCAATGGAAATAAAATAGGAAAATTTGAAAAAACATACCCCAGCTTCGAATGACTGAAGGACGTTAACCAAGTCAGGTCCTGTCTCACATATACAACTATATAAAATTATACTAAAATATCAAAGTTAGAATTAGAATATTCATGGGAACAAATAATAAAATAAAAAATAAAAAACAAAACAAGTCAAAACATGTAAGGGTGTGTTAGTTGTTATTTCACACTTTTCACGGATAATGCTAAATATATAATAAAATGAATGAAATAAAATGTGTATTACATATATAATGAAATGAATGAAAATAAATGTATGTGAGTAATCTCATATTAATTAATATTAAAATATATAAATAACTTATAATAAAAAATAATTCAATTTTAATGGTTTAAATCATTTTGTGTTATAAAATAGTTTCATAATATTGATGATTTATAAAAAAAATTAACCCAATCTAAATAATTTATATCATTTTGTATTATAAAATAACTTATTATAAATCAAATATCTAATATTAATATAAATACTTTGATTTTATTTTAACTTGACTCATAAAATTTAAAAATTATAACATGATATAATAGCTCGACTCAAATAAGTTATATTTTCAAGTGATCAAACAAATGTCATTATATATTGCCAAGTGAGTTTTATCCAATAATTTTACTTAGTTATCATTTAAGGAATGTATTAAATATATAATAAAATAAATAAAATGAAATTTATATGAGTAATATCATATTAATTAATAATAATAAATATAAATAATTTATTATTATAAATATAATTTAATCTAAATTATTTATGTACTTAATACTAATATCAATATTTTAATTTTAATTTGGCTTGAGTCCCACGGGGTGTGTGTGTGTATATATATATATATGAAATTCATGATATTGCTAATTTAAAATATATTAAATTTAATGGGATATAATTTTTCAAAAAAATTAAGAAATATAATTTGTCAGGCGATTAATATTTAAATTTAATAAAATATTATCTTATGTTAAAAGATCGCTATTCGCCTAATCCTAATCGCACGTAGAACGTACCCACAGAAAATCAACGGCAGATATGAAAGAGTAAAAGGGAAAAGCATAGAACAGCATCACGCGGAGTACAGGTATGGGCAATCTAATTTCTTCTTTTATTATCCAATTCTTTCAATTTCTAAGAATTTCTTTTCCAAATTGATGTATGTTAGGATTTTAATTTTAATTCTGTAATTAGATTTAAAATTCGATTGCTTGATTGTCCAAGAAGAAGAAGATGTGGGCAGCTTCTTGCCTTGCGTCTTGCTGCGCTGCTTGCGCCTGTGACGCTTGCCGCACGGTGGTGTCAGGGATAAGCAGACGTTCTGCCAGGATTGCATACTGTGGTCTCTTTGCTCTTTCTCTGATTGTTTCGTGGATTCTCCGTGAGGTCGCTGCTCCTCTTATGGAAAAGCTCCCTTGTACGTCTTTTTTAGATGTTGATGATTTTTTGAAACTTTTGTTGAAGTTTGCTGCTTTAATTTGATAAATTAATCATGAAAATAGCAGTTAGATGAATTAATCATGAAAATAGCAGTTAGATGAATTAATCATGAAAATGGGAGTTAGATGAAGTTAAAGTGGATAATCCTAATTTTCATATGGTGTTAATGCAGGGATCAATCATTTCCACAAGACACCCGATAGGGAGTGGTTTGAAACAGATGCTGTGCTCCGTGTTAGCTTGGGGAATTTTCTGTTCTTCACTATTCTTTCTATTTTAATGGTTGGTGTAAAGAATCAGAAGGATCCTCGTGACAGTTTGCATCATGGTGGATGGATGATGAAAGTTATTTGTTGGTGCATTTTGGTCATCTTTATGTTTTTCCTTCCAAATGAGATTGTTAGCTTCTACGGTAATCAGTTTTGCCGACTTGATGCCATTTGCATTGATTATTGGATTTTGATTTTCCGCTTTTGGTTGTCCTGTCTGTTTTTTTTATCTTTGATGCCATTCTCAAATTCTTTGCTCAAGGCTAACTGTTAAAGATTGTAAATGCAGAGTCAATATCCAAATTTGGTTCAGGACTTTTTCTTCTGGTTCAAGTTGTGCTTTTGCTGGATTTTGTTCATGGATGGAATGATAAATGGGTTGGATATGATGAACAGTTCTGGTTAGTTTGCCTTTTCCTTATCTTGGTAGCCCTTCATTTTACTGTTGCATTTTTTTTTCTTATTCTTCAATGATTTTTAACCCTTGTGTCAATTTTATTAATACAGGTATGTTGCTCTATTTGTCGTCTCACTTGTTTGTTATCTGGCAACATTTGTCTTCTCGGGATTTCTCTTCCACTGGTTCACACCATCTGGACAGGACTGTGGGTTAAACACCTTCTTTATCATTATTACCCTGATTTCCGTGTTTGTTTTTGCTGTTGTCGCAATGCACCCTGCTGTAAGTTTATACATTTTTTCCATTATTTCTTATACTATTATCATTGGCAATCATTTTGCATGATTTTCACATACATGAAACAAAGGAAATGTATTGTAAGATACACATATTGCACCTTGACATGGTATATGGCTATTGTTTTGTGCTTTGATTTGATTAGTTTAGGCTAATTCTTCTAAACTGTTCTTAAGGATTACACTTGTTTATGCCTAAACTCTTCCAATTTTTTCTGTAATTCTTTCATCATCAGATAAATTGTACTTGATCAAGAGAGACTAACCAAACCTAGAGTCAAAATAAGTGAACCCAGAAGCACAGCATGGCTAAGCAGATACTGAAAGAATTATGAAATATTGAACTATTTGCGAAAAAAAGATAGGTTAAAGCACAATTCCTTTTAGTTTTAAGGTTAGTACATGTAGAAATGTACATTGATGGCTTCTATAGATGATAATATGATACTGGACCTGTGATGGTCCTCAGCAATAGGCAACTTGATTGCAAAACTAAACCCTGATTTAAAAAATGACTGAGTAGTACCACTGAGAGATATCTCATGCTTATCTTTTTGCATGTGTTCTAAATTTGAATTTGTTATTGTTAATGCATTAATTTTTCACTATGCTTTTTACATGGGGAATATAAGTGCAAAGGTATAACTTTGTTTAGTCTTGGCATGAGAAATTTTGTTTTCATCCTTTGCTTAAGAACTTTGTGATAATCTATCTCATGGGCCATATTTCTGGTGCAAAACAGGTAAGTGGTAGCATTTTGCCAGCATCAGTTATATCCTTGTACTGCATGTATCTATGCTACAGTGGACTTGCCAGTGAACCAAGGGAATATAAATGCAATGGTCTTCACAGGCATTCAAAGGCTGTTTCCACTGGCACCATCACCATTGGCCTGCTTACGACTGTTCTATCAGTTGTCTATTCTGCTGTCCGTGCTGGGTCCTCTACAACTCTTCTCTCCCCACCAAGCTCACCTCGTGCAGGTATTGTCCCGGGTTAGATATCTGAATCTATATTGCCTGACATTTTCCAAACATCATATGCAATATCTCGGGATGTGCAATTCGTTTTTGGAAAATACATTCATAAATCTGATTGTACAAAATCTCTTTTGCCTGAAAATTTCCAACACTATCTGCAATATCTCCTAACAAGATGAGGAAACTCAACTGCAGCAGTTTTCTTAACTTGTCTGGGAAAACCATTGTGTGTTTCATGAGATTTAGCTCTTATTTTTCCCCGTAGCCGATGAGGTTGGCCATCTTGTACCCTGAATCTGACATTTGCTGTTGAGATCTGAAGATTTAATTTCTTGGCGTTGCAGGCAAGTCTCTACTACCGTTGGAAAACAAGGCAGAAGAAGAGCATCATGAAGAGAAAGAGAAAGCTAAGCCAGTCACATATTCTTATGCCTTCTTCCACATCATCTTCTCTCTGGCTAGTATGTATTCAGCAATGCTTTTGACTGGGTGGTCAAACTCAGTTGGGGAGAGTGGAAAATTAGTCGATGTGGGATGGGCCTCTGTATGGGTCCGTATAATTACTGGCTGGGCAACTGCAGCCCTCTACCTATGGTCTCTAATTGCTCCTATTATGTTCCCAGACAGGGAGTTCTAAGTCTTCTCTGAAGAGAACTATTGCTGGATTATCAATTTGGTGTCTGTATATGTGTTATAAAGGCAATTTACTTGCTTGTCAAATGGAGTCTCTATTCTCTTCTACAAGAACTGTTTACAGTACCTTAAAACGTCATATTGCATTAGTGAATTTGGGTGATGAAAATTTGTGATAGCTTTGTCTCTCTCTCTTGTGCACGCGCACACAGTATAGCAGTTCGTTCCATGTGAGATTCACCACATTATGAGAGGACTATGCACAAAGGCCAAGCTGAAGACGCCAGTGTTGCTAAATCTCCTTTTGAATGAAACGTGCACGTGAAATATCTTATACCTTCATATCACATTTTATTTGAAGCCATAAATCTACACACCAACATGGTAATTTAGGAGCAAAATAGAGATGGTTGTCACCTCTAGCTCCTTTCTTGTTGCTGGTGAGATAATTGTACATTCCAACCAATCTCGTCTGAGTGCTCGTAATCAAAAACTGTCCTTTCTCCTCACACTAACCTTTGAATGAATTTCTGGATAATTATCGTGTTGATTTAGTCATGGCTGCTATAATGCTATCCAAATCAATATCAATGCTCATGAAGGCAGAAAAGAACCAGTTCTAGACCTGATATCTCTGCCTTCATCAATGATATGATTTAATCATTACATCGCAACCCAGGTGTATAGCTTCAAGTAAATGCTACGGCCGTTCAATTGGGATCAAGTTACATGTTCTTCTGGAAGATCTAAAACGGAATCCTCTAAAACTAGGTGTTTGGTAGATTGCCTACCTGTTTACCTATTTTTAACAACAAAAATTTAAGGATTAGTTGTGAGAGAATCCTTAGATTCTTCTGCAGTAACTTAAATTTTGAGGAAATGTTGTTCATCTTTTCATTTACCCTCTAAAACTTCATATACATAGATGAAATAACTAATCCAGTAACTAATGCCTCAGTAGCCTTATTTCCCACAACTTAACCCATAAAAAGAAACGAGACTCACTAACATAAAGTCCACTAAGCCTTAATTTCCCACAATTTAACCCATAAAAAAAACGTAACCCAGTAACATAAAGTAAAACATAACTTACCATAATAAGGAAGGAAATGCATTGAACATAAAATCCTACAACTGCTACTGCCTGACTTCAGTGTTTATCTTGTGGATCTTCTTCTTTCATCCATGAATGACTCGTTTATAAGCAACCCGAGAAAATGGATCCAGTTGAACACTTCCATTTGAATCATTAATAAATCTGTCTATTTTTACATTACTTCCTCGGATCAGCATGGGAAAAATCACGACAAGAGCAATATCCTTCCTTTAAATGGTGAAACCTCGAGGAATCTCTGACGATGATCTGCACGTTGACAATTTTTGCTATTAACTTGATGGCATTATGGCAATCCCCACGTATTATCAAATTCTTGAACTCTCGGATTGATGATTTTCCACTTGAATTCAGTATCCCAAAATCAACTGCCAGCCTTTCACTGTGGCTGCAATTCTGCAAAGAGTTTCTTCTCTTTCTTGTTGGTTTACATTCTGCAGCACAAAAATCAGTGTTGGGGTGATATCCCATCAGTCTCATCTTCTCACCTGTATCATCCAAAAATCTATAGATCTCATCGCTCTGTTCATTGCTCTTATCTACAATAACGAAAGAATATACTCTGTTCTTCACCTGAACCCAACTATGACCTGGTGTCTTTGCAATTCGTTTATTTTTCTTCATTTTTATAGTTTCAGAAGCTTCAGACCACATTTTAGCAGTAACCATAATATTCCAGGATTATCTGGTTCGATCTCAAACAGCCGATTTGCTGCTATTCTTCCTAGCTCAACATTCTTATATGCTCTTCAAGCACTAAGTAATGCTCCCCAGGCACCAACAGTTGGTTCTATTGGCATTTTTTGGATGAATTCAGATGCCTGTTCTAGGTGACCAGCACGACTCAGTACATCAACCATGCATGAGTAATGATCTCCTTCAGGTGCAACTGAATACTGAGAACTCATTCAATTGAAAATCAGAAGGCCCTCATCAACTAGCTGAGAATGACTACAGCCAGAGAAGACTCCTACGAACGTAATAGAATTGGGTTTAATCCTGTCAAGTTCAACATTTTATGGAAAAGCATCAACGATTCTTCTCTATTCCCATGCAATAATCATTGTGTTCCAAGCAATAACATCTTTTCTTGGCATCAAATTGAAGACTTCTCTTGAGAATTCCAAGTCACCACACTTGGCATACAACAAAAGAAGAGCAGTAGTTATCGTTCCTCAGTAAGCAATGCCTAAAGACATAACCATGAATCTCTTTCCCACTCCTTAAACTCTCCAAACTTGTACAAGCAGGTAAGGCGCTAACGATTGTGATATGATTGGGTTTGAACCCTGAGTCTTACATTTTAGCAAATATATACAGTGCCCGTTCATTTAGGTCATTCTGCGAGCAACCGCTGATTACAGTTCTTTTCTCATTTGGAAAAAAAAAAAAAAAAAAAAAGCCTCACATTCTTTATTCAAGAAGTGTGCTGTTAACATTACATTCCATGACACAACACCTCGCCAGGCAACTAGCATGCATATTCACAAGTGCACTACAAACAAAAACATTCTCTTCCATTGCATTTCTCAAAACAAACCCATGAATCTCTCTTCCTGACTTCAATTCCTTCAAATATGCACAAGCAGGTAAGATTGATGACAATGTCAATGAATTCGGTCTCATTCCTTTCAACCCCATTTCCCTAAAAGATAATAAACCTTGTGTAGACATATCACAATTGACATAACAAGAAACCATTGAAGTCCAAGAAACCACATCTTTAGCCACCAAATCCTCAAAAACCCGTTTAGCTCCATCAACACACTTACATTTCCAATACATATCGATCAATCTATTACCCAACAAATATCTTTATTAAAACAAAACCGAATTGCATCTTCATGTATTTCCTTGGCCTTGAAAAGATCACCAGAAGCAGCACAGGCCTTAGCCACTGATATTAACATAATTTATCAGGCTTTATATAGCGTCCCAGCAATGTAGTATAGATTGTTATGTCTTCCTTAGGGAACCCATGTTGAATGTGAGCTGAAATTAAAATGGTCCATGTTCGCTGGCCATGTTAAGGAGCTTTATCGAACATGACGTTCATGTTGCAAGTCACCAGAATTCAAGCAAGTTTTGATCAGTTTGAGCATCCGGAGAGGTTGGAGATTTATGGGTAATCTTGAGATAATGTTATTTTCGAGTTAAAATTTGCTATAAAATGTTGATCAAATATTGTATTCACAATAGAAGTCACAAATAAAGAATAATTATAAATATTATAAGAAAATAAGAACACAAATAAATTTGAGACACAAGACTTGAAACGCGTAAATCCGCTTTTCTAAAAGTGATATTTGCTCCCTCTCCTCTTCGAGATTGCTAATTGAACGCAAATAGCTTTAGTGGATATTACAAACCTTAAAAGTTTTGCACTAAGCAAATAGTGAAAAATTTTAAGTTTGAAATTAAAAAAAAAAAATTAAGTGATCTTTTGGAATAGAAGAAAAGAGAAATAACTATATGAAATTCATTTTCTCAAAAAAGTTTTTATAGTTCAAGTTATATCAAATAAATTTACAAACTCATGTATTTATAATAGAAAAATTCAAAGGTTGTAACCCTTATAAATAAATATAATTTTTAATGTAAAGTAATAACCTTTAATTTAAAATTAAAAAATAACTATTAGAAAAGACATAACTTTTAGATTATAACTATATATCTTTAGAAAAGACACACCTTTTGGAAATAACTACTTGTCTTCTTTTTTTAATTTGAACAAATTCTAACATTATCCGAC